>CM019063.1:235059683-235221435 GCA_009667805.1 Leptobrachium leishanense
CACATATTCCGAACAGTAAATTATACTCAATAGACATTCCACAGAATGAATTTGCAAAAACCTTTTATAATGTTTTGGTAAATGGAGACTTCTCCAATATATCTATATGACAACTTATTCTGTGATTTATCATTTATGCTCAGATGACATTTTATGCAACAACATAGAGTGGTTTCAGATTATTAAAAAATAATAATGGGATTAAGTGGTGAAACTTCTCTATGACCTAATTGCTATCCAAAAAGCTGTCAGGCTTCGGGAAATAATTAGTGATGGCAAATGAAATGTTATATGCAGTTTTACACACTACAAGCTGGAGGATTGTGTATTTTCTGTACCAGTTTTAAGGTATAAGATTTAGGCAATTTCTTGTTTTTCTCATATCATTAAACCTTGCCTATCAGGATTATTTAAATGATTTTTCTAATTTAAAAAAAATATGGTAAATGAATCAATAAAATTTGTATTGATTACAATTATATAATGATTCAAAATTATAGATTGTTTATTAATATTCTATATTTTCTAGTTGAAAACATAATTAAAATAAAAAATAAACAATTGGTTTCTAAAGATTTATTCATGAAGAATGAAGCATGTGCTATGGTTGAATTATAGAAATGTGATACACTTCTCTTTTGGAATCTGATAAATTTAGGGTAGATACAGTTGTCAGAGGATACAGAGAGAAAGAGAATAAGGTTTCTACACCTGCATGCAAATCTGAACACATTTTATCTGTTACTGTCTCCACACTCATTTGTTTTTTCGCAAAACGGCTATTAATAGAAAATAGACCATCTGAGCTATGAGTGTGCAAATCTTTCTGGATGATATGCTAACAAATGACGGTGTACCATGTTTTTCATGCTTCACTTCCATTCAAATTGCAAATTTTCCTGACTACGGGGCATGTCTGAAACAACACATGTTTTGTTTAGACGTAGATCATACGTTGCATGTAACAAATCTTTTTCAGCTGAGACACATATAAATGGACATAGGGATGTTGCTATTTACTTTACTCGCTATATGTAAACGTAGAGCCACTTAAACTGTTATGGAAAAAAACAGAGAAATCATTTCAGTTCAAACTAAATAGAATATCGTGTAACATAAGGTGTCACAGCACCTGGTTAAAAACATATTCAAAGATATTTTGTTATATTAAAAAATGGTATAACATATTCAGCATAATGTGGCCACATTGTGGCAAGTTCGACGATATAAGTCTTGTATTACATACTATACTATACATTATTCTAGATTTTTTTTTTTATATATAATTCTCATTGTACTAAAGAGATATTTATGACATTACAGTAGAGAACAACCAGAGCACCTGGCAGGGTCTCGCTTCAATATTTCTTGAGTTGCTTTAGGCACGGGTCAGACGAGCGCAGTGTTCACGTCCGTGTTGCCGCACATTCTAACGTCCGTGGTAGCACACAATTATGATAAACAGAGATCCACACACGAAGTACGTCCGCACGGAAGTGCAGACGCACAACGGACGCGGCAAACGCACACAAGTTAGGCAAGAACGTAAAACCGATAGAACGGACGTGAGGAGTGCGCCACGTCCGCATAGCTTTGTGTTTGAGTGATGGCACGTAGTCAGACGGACTGCATTTTTGATGTCCAGCATTTTTGACGGACAAAATGGTTTTTCATATTAATTTATTTTCCCTGCTACAGCAGTAAAAAACAAACGTCAGTCACAAAAATGGACTGTGTGGCCACTACCTTGTCGTCAGTCAGAAAGTATGTCCGATGTGCACGGACGCACAGTCCGCACAGAATGAGTTGTCTGACCCTAGCCTAGAACAGTGTTTCTCAAAGCTCTCCCTGGGACCCCCAACCAGAACAGGTTTGCCAGATATGTGAAGCACAGCACAGGTGATATGATTTGCTGCTCAGTGATTGCAGGATTCAGTCTGCATTTCCCCAAGGTGATCTGCAAAATCTGGCCTGGTTGGGGGTCCCGAGGACAGGTTTGAGAAACACTGGTCTAGAACACAGATCAACATTTTCCCAAGAAGGAAAGTAAATATATTTGCAATTTGAATTAAATAAATGATATATTTACATTAATTTAACCCCTTAATGACCCCTGACGTACCCTGTACGTCCTGTCCTCGGGTCTCCCTTAGACCCGCGGACGTACAGGGTACGTCAGCGGTGCCAAACCCCCCTCCCGCCCGATACTCACCTCCCTCGTCGGATCCCACGGCGATCTGGCAGGGAGGAAGCCTGCCCATGTGATTTACATGGGCAGGCGAGGCTGATGACGTCGCCACGCTGCGTGGTGACGTCATCAGAAGGTGCCCCCATGTGTTTCAATGGAGGGGAGGGTGGGGCACCTTCGGAGCCCTCTATCTCCCCAACCATTGAAGCTAGGGAGATGCCGTTTGCACCGCTGGAGAGGGGAGAGCCTCCCCTTTCCAGCTGTCACGGTTGGGGTACTGTTGGAGACTGGACCTCGGGATGCGGAGATTGGAGGTGTAGGGTAGGAGGTATGAGGATCGCTTAATTGGTTGAATATGCCAATGGTCAGGATTCCAGAGAGCAGGATGATCGAGTATGGAAGCCAAGGTCGGGGAGCCAGAAGGTAGAGGAGTCAGGTACGAAAGCCAATGTCGGGGTGCCAGAAGGCAGAGGAGTCAGGTACGAAAGCCAATGTCGGGGTGCCAGAAGGTAGAGGAGTCAGGTACGAAAGCCAATGGTCAGTAACTAGTAATTCTGTAAGAAGGGAACCAAAGCACTCAGCTAGAAGACACTCAACTATCCAGCAAAGGGTATGTGTGCAGACTGAACCTTTATAGGGATTGCCAGGGTTCTGGGATTGCTCTCTGTAACAGGTGTATCACTTGTGTCTGGGAAGGGTTCAGTGGTGGAAACTATAAGACCCAGTCCTGGGCGCGCGCGCGCGCCTATCCCTAAGCCCCGCCCCCGACAGGCTGCGGAAGACGCCAGAGCATGGCGGGACCGCCGGGCCCACGCAGCGGACCAAGCCCCCCGGCCACTCGCCTCCATCGGGGAACGCCGAGGGAGACTACCGGCCCCAAGAGGGTCTCCGAGGGGGACTTGGTCCGACGCCAGGACCGCCGGAACGCGCCACGCAACCGCAGCTGCCCGCACTGTGCCTCGGTGAGTGTGACGCCGTGACAGAACCCCCCCCCAAGGCGCAAACTCCGGGGGCGCCGAGGACCCGGCTTGGCAGGGAAGGAAATATGAAACGATCGAACAAGGCGAGGGGCGTGAACGTCCGAGGAGGAGACCCAGGAGTCCTCATCAGGACCATAGCCCTTCCAATGGACGAGGTATTCGAGCACCCCACGACGCCGACGAGAATCGAGGATGGCCCCAACCACGTACTCTTTGGCACCATCAACAAGGACAGGAGGAGGGGGTGCGCGGGACCTGCCCGGGAAGGGGTTGGCATGGCACGGTTTGAGGAGGGAACTATGGACCACAGGATGAAACGAGTAGCGTGGTGGGAGACGAAGGCGAACAGCAACTGCATTGACATGTTCTACAACAATGAACGGGCCGATGTATCGTGGACCTAACTTACGTGAGGGACAGGAGAGCTGGAGAAAGCGAGTGGACAGCCAGACTTTTTGGCCCGGGAGATATGTAGGGGAGGTAGCACGGGATTGATCGGCATGTCGTTTGTATCTGGCTTGGGAATAATGAAGGGCATCTTTGGCCTTGGCCAGACCATCTGCTAGGAGACGGAGGCGCGTGGTGGCATCGGGAACAGAGGTGTAAGAGGGTAGTCCCGGAAACATGGCTGGGTGGTAACCATAGGTGAGAAAAAATGGAGAAAAAGTGGTGGATTCGTGTGTATGTGAGTTGTAAGAAAACTCTGCCATCGGCAGTAGTTCCAACCAGTTATTTTGCTGATAAGAGGAATAACAGCGCAAATAGGACTCAAGTGTTTGATTGGTTCGTTCTGTTTGCCCGTTAGACTGGGGATGGTATGAGGTGGATAGATCAACTGATATTTGAAGCGAGGAGCAAAAGGCCTTCCAGAAATGTGACGTGAATTGGGTACCTCTGTCGGTGACTATGGAGGTTGGTATACCGTGGAGACGGAACACTTGGGCTATGAACAATGATGCGGTTTCCTTGGCCGTAGGTATTTTCATGGAAGGAATAAAATGGGCTAGCTTGGTTAAACGATCCACTATGACCATGATACAGGTATGTCCTGCAGAGGGGGGGAGATCCACAATAAAATCCATGGTGACATGTGACCAAGGTGTCTCGGGCACAGGGAGTGGTTGCAATAACCCTAAGGGTTTTTGTGGAAGGGTTTTGGCCCTGGCACAAACGTCACACGATTTGACATAGTCCCGAACATCACGAGATAGGGAGGACCACCAGAAGTGACGGGATATTAATTTTCGTGTTTTTGTTCTTCCTGCGTGACCGGCCAGGGGGGAATCATGACATTGTTGCAAGATGTGGAGTTGTTTTTCTTTGGGTACTAGAATACGATCTTTAGGTGGTACGGTCGACGTAGGAGATGGAACATTGGTTTGTGCTATCTCGTTTAGTAAACGTGAGGTAACTGAGAGAAACTGATGTGGTTGAAGAATGGTTTCTTCTGTCTTAACTCTTCCAGAATGATACTCATGTAGTCGGGATAAGGCGTCAGCTTTACCGTTGCGTGATCCAGGACGAAATGTGAGATGAAACTGAAAGCGAGAGAAGAAGAGGGCCCACCTGGCCTGTCTGGGACGTAGCCGTTTTGCTGACTTCAAGTACTCGAGATTCTTGTGATCCGTATATATTGTTATGGGGTGCAGACACCCTTCCAAGATGTGTCTCCATTCCTCTAAGGCTTGTTTAATGGCCAGTAATTCTTTATCCCCGATATCATAGTTACACTCCGCGGGGCTCATTTTCTTGGAAAAAAAGGCTATCGGGTGCAAATTATTGGTGGTTGGGCAACGCTGGGAGAGGACGGCACCAGTAGCATTATTGGAGGCGTCCACCTCCAAGTAATAGGCCAAAGACGGATTAGGGTGAAAGAGGATAGGTGCTGAACAGAACCGTTCTCGGAGATCGTTAAAGGCTTGGGTAGCGTTCGTGGACCATTGGAAGGGAACAGTAGACTTGGTAAGAGCTGTTAAAGGTTGGGCAAGTCGACTGAAGTTGCGAATAAATTTGCGATAAAAATTGGCAAAACCCAGGAAACGTTGTACCTGTTTTCTGTTGAGTGGTATAGGCCACTGTTTGATGGCTTGTATCTTTTTGTCATCCATGGCAATGGTACCGGGTCGAATGACGAACCCCAGGAACTCCACGGTATGGACCTCAAATAGGCATTTGTCGAGTTTAGCAAATAGGTGATGTTGTCGGAGGCGCTGTAGTACCTGTTGCATGTGTTTTCGGTGTTCTTCTAGGGTAGAGGAATACACAAGGATGTCATCCAAATATATAACAACACATTGATCCAGCATATCGCGAAAAACGACATTGATAAAACATTGAAATGTGGCAGGGGCATTGCACAGCCCATAGGGCATTACGGTGTATTCAAAGTGCCCGTATCTGGAGCGGAAGGCTGTTTTCCATTCGTCCCCTTCCTTTACTCGTATCAGATTGTAAGCTCCCTTCAGGTCCAGTTTGGAGAAGATGGTAGCTGTTTTCAAACGATCCATCAATTCTGAAATTAACGGTAAGGGATAACGATTTTTAATGGTTATGTTATTTAGGGCACGATAATCGACGCAGGGGCGCAACCCCCCATCCTTTTTTGCCACAAAAAAAATACCGGCCCCAGCAGGTGAGGTGGAGGGACGTATAAACCCCTTTGCTAGATTTTCATCTATGTATTCCTTAAGGATGACCAGTTCGGGTTCTGACAACGGGTATAGTCGTCCGTAGGGGATTGGAGCCCCTGGTAAAAGGTCAATTGGACAGTCATAAGGCCGATGTGGGGGTAGAGCATCCACTCCTCGTTCGTCAAATACATCTTTGAACGACTGATAGACCTGTGGGAGTGTAACATTAGAGGGAGTCTTATGAAGATCCAGGATGGAGCATAACGTGGTTGTGATCTCACGCAGGCATACCTTACGACAATGGAGAGAGGGAAACAAAAGCTGACCCGAGGACCACCGTATGATTGGGTCGTGGCGGCGGAGCCAGGGAAGGCCCAATATGATCGGGAACACAGGTGACGTAATAACGTCATAGGATAATAGTTCCCTATGGGAAGGTCCTAACGTTGAGGAGAGAGGATGGTCTCTTTAGTGACAGGACCTGCGCCAAGGGAAGAACCGTCGACAACTTGTATATGTACGGGTACATCTTTATTTAATACTGGAATGGAAAATTTAGAAACCAAGGCAGTATCAATGAAGCAATTGCTGGCTCCGCTGTCAATCATGGCCTCCACCGTGATAGATTTTTCTTCCCACTGTAAGACAAGTTGTACCAATAAGTGAGGGGATTGGACACTAGACAAGGAGGTCGACAGAATAGTGGATGGACAACATGTAGCCATACCTCCCTTGGTCGGTGTGTCAGGACAGTCCCGGACAAGGTGGGTGTTTTTTCCACAGTAGAGGCACAGGCCATTATCACGTCTATGTTGATTCTCCTGAGGAGTTAGCCGTCGACGAACAACATTGAGTTGCATGGGTTCTTCAGTGGATGGTATGGTAGACGTAGTCGGGAGCGGAGATGGTGCCAACATACGCGGAGCTGGAGGTCGGGGGGGTGGAGAAAACAGGGTTCTCTCTCGTACGCGTTCACGAATGCGTCTGTCGATTTGGAGAACAAGACGAATTAGGGGCTCCAAGGAGGTGGGTGTTTCGCCACGAGCCAATTCGTCTTTGACGGACTCGGACAGGCCCCATCGGAATTGGCTAACCAACGCGGTTTCATTCCATCCGGTCTCAGAGGCCAATCGGCGGAATTCGATTGTGTAGTCCTCGATGGGTCTTCTGCCCTGTCTTAGTTGTCGGATTTGAGCCTGAGCAAAGTCGGATCTCTGAGGGTCCTCATATAATTGATTCATGGCCGACAAAAAGGAGTTCCATGATTGTAACACCGGGTCTGCGGTCCGCAGGAGGTTATGTGCCCAGACTTGGGCCTCATCCGAGAAGAGGGAGATAACCGTGCGGATCCGCACAAAATCCGATTGGTAGGTGCGGGGGTTAAGTGCGAACAGGATTTCACAGGACATGAGGAATCCTCTATAGGACTCGCGACGTCCAGAGAATCGTTCAGGCATCGGAATTCTGGGTTCTGGACTGATCATGTCCTCATTTTGGGATGACGACGAGATGGGAAGTAGGTTTTGGACTTGTCCTTGCATTTGAGCTTGGGTTAACTGCAAGTCCTGCACTGAATGGGATAGTACTGTCACCTGACGAGTCAAGGAAGCGATGGCATCCAATACGTCCGCGGGGTCCATGATTATGGCTGGATAGTTCTGTCACGGTTGGGGTACTGTTGGAGACTGGACCTCGGGATGCGGAGATTGGAGGTGTAGGGTAGGAGGTATGAGGATCGCTTAATTGGTTGAATATGCCAATGGTCAGGATTCCAGAGAGCAGGATGATCGAGTATGGAAGCCAAGGTCGGGGAGCCAGAAGGTAGAGGAGTCAGGTACGAAAGCCAATGTCGGGGTGCCAGAAGGCAGAGGAGTCAGGTACGAAAGCCAATGTCGGGGTGCCAGAAGGTAGAGGAGTCAGGTACGAAAGCCAATGGTCAGTAACTAGTAATTCTGTAAGAAGGGAACCAAAGCACTCAGCTAGAAGACACTCAACTATCCAGCAAAGGGTATGTGTGCAGACTGAACCTTTATAGGGATTGCCAGGGTTCTGGGATTGCTCTCTGTAACAGGTGTATCACTTGTGTCTGGGAAGGGTTCAGTGGTGGAAACTATAAGACCCAGTCCTGGGCGCGCGCGCGCGCCTATCCCTAAGCCCCGCCCCCGACAGGCTGCGGAAGACGCCAGAGCATGGCGGGACCGCCGGGCCCACGCAGCGGACCAAGCCCCCCGGCCACTCGCCTCCATCGGGGAACGCCGAGGGAGACTACCGGCCCCAAGAGGGTCTCCGAGGGGGACTTGGTCCGACGCCAGGACCGCCGGAACGCGCCACGCAACCGCAGCTGCCCGCACTGTGCCTCGGTGAGTGTGACGCCGTGACACCAGCGGTGTATGGCATTAACAGTTTCGCCGCCAGATTGGCGCCAAAATGCGATTCAAACCTGGAGGGGGGCTGACATCTTGGATGTCAGCCAAGCCTCCAGGTCCCCCCCACCCACTGACAACCTCACCATATGTGTGAGGATGTCAGTGGGCCAGTTAACCCTCTAGCTGCCATGTAGAGATAAGGGGATCCTAAGGATCCCTTTATCTCCCGATCCATGGTCATATTTGCCATCATTTAAAAGGCCTGATTATGGCCTTTCAAATGATACCAAACATGACCAGGTTTGGTTTTAAAAAAAATTAAAAAAAATAATTAAATAATAAAAAAAATAAAAAAAAAATAAAAAAATTTTTTTTTTTAATTTTTTTTTGTCTGGGGGGGGTTTAATTAAATAGGACCTAGGCTGTCATCTAAAAATAATTAGCACAAAATGGTCAGAATGAGCGCAGCGCACATAGGTGAACTGTCTCAGCAGTGAAGGGGTTAAAAAGCAAAAGCATGTTAAAATTGGGTATTTCTAGTCTCGGGACAAAATTTTGAACCTATTTAGCCGGGGTCTTTTTGGGTGGTTGTAGATTTTGGGGATTAAATTACGAAAAAGTGTGTTTTTACAATTTTTTTCCTCATATTTCATATTTTTTTTTATAGTAAATTATTCGATATGATGGAAATAATGGTATTTCTAGAAAGTCCATTTAATGGCGGGAAAAAGGGTGTATAATATGTGTGGGTCGAATAAACGAGTAAGAGGAAAAAGTGTCCTAAACACTAACAGCGCAGAAACGTAAAAACAGCAGCGGTCACTAAAAGACGGATTTGTGTAAAACCGCCCGGTCACTAAGGGGTTAATATACAGGTTGCTGGTCAGTGATTCAAAGTTTTTTTAACTTTTACATGTGTTGTAAATTTTTCATTTTCTTAAAAGGCATCTCTTACTATGACACCATTATTAGACAATAAAAGGATTGTGTAACATTCCTCGTGTTACATATTTGAATCCACATCTAATACATTTCCAATGTAAATTAAAGAAAATGTTTTACACATTTGTGATGCGAAATTTAATAAAGGCCAAATTAGATGGCTTTCCTTCTGAATGTTTCTTCCTATAAAAGCTACAGGTATGTCAAGATTATGTTGCAGTATGATGCTATAGTGTTCAATTATACAAAATAGTTGCCTGGCTAATATCAGGCATCAGTACTTTACAACCGGAAAAGCATCCAGACTAGATTAAAAAAAGCCCTGGAATAGAAACAAGACATGGCAGGACTAATTTTATGCCTGTGTAAGGATGGAAAACTAAATAAAAGTTAACTCTAACACATTTATAGAATATTAATAGGGTTATTCAGAGACAGCCGATCTGGCCCCGAAATAGCACCGAACAATGAATTTCCCTATACGGTGACATTTTGTGTCCATTTTCGTCCCCAGAAAGTAGGCAGTTCGCCTAATTATGGTGAACAGCCTGCAAATACGGTGCCTTTTCGACAGCAGTGAAATTCTCCATAGAGAAGCAATGGTTAACCTATTCAGAGAACATCGAACAGCAGTGAAAAGTTATTGAAATGCCCTGATATTTGGTAGTTTCATTCGGCAGGTTTAATCAGACGAACTCCATAGGCTTCAATGTTAAAAATATTCCTGGTTTTATGCAATATCTAATAAACTGTTTATTCTTTTAATTTGCAGCAAGAAGTTTATTTATTTAATTTTTAGGATCTTTTAGGCATTTTGTTGGATTTTTACGGCAAAAAAATTTTTTTTATTTTTTTTTTAATAGTGGCTCTTCTTTTTTCTGTAACAGACTTTTTTATAATTATTCATAGGACCTTATATGTTACTTCCAGACATTTTCATAGAGTAGGTTTTTGCAAACAGCGTTTCAATATTGACACTTTCCATAGTTTTTATTTTTACCCTGTTTGTCAGCTTGTCGGCTTTTCCGGCGGCTGGTCTGAGCTATGTTCGTTTGCTCGCCGGCTTTTTCCGGACGTGTTCGGTGTGTTTTTTGAGGCGGTTCGAGTGAACCGATACTTTGGATCAAATCGGATGTGCTTTTTCATCGAATGTTCGGCGGTCTTGCAGCAGATTTTTCGGGGCAGTTTGCTGCACTCTGTGGACTCTGCGGTGAATGCTGAATTCACCACAGGGTCGGGAAATTTGATTCCCCGAAGTGCAGGGAACGAGAGAGCACCAAAATGTCGATGACATTTCACTGCTCTCTGAATAACCCCTATAGTGCTGGACCAGTGCTTAAGCTACATAGAACATATAGAAGTTATTAACCCTATTAGCGCTTCCTTGATGTAAACTTATCTTAGAAAACATTTTAGCCAACTCTGGAATGAGTTTTGGTATATAAAGGATCATAAGTGCATAAAGAAACACACTGACATTAAGAACAGACAAACATAATTTATATTGGACGATTTTTAGATCTTTATTGTTTAACATGATTGTTCTGAATGTTGCAGCTGTTGTTGTTTTACGTTTGTTAGCGCTTTTTAAAAACTTTTAAATGTATCGTCTCAAGAAGAATTTCTCCCATCGATCTGGCCTTCAAAAACTCTTCTGCGTTAGAAAAGTACCTTTCATCTACAAAATAGCCAGTCCAGCTCAGAACTTGAGACATTGCTGGGTTTATAAATTTTTTGTAATTTTCATTTAACATTTCCTTCTTTATTTGAAACATTTATTTTAGAGGCTACTGACAGCCTCTGTCCAATTATTTTTTACTTATTTATTTTACTTTTTTTTATTTTAGTGATATTACACACCTTTTTTTACCCTCACTACTGCTCTTCTCAGTGACTCCCGTACCCAGAGAGTTTGAATCTCTCCTCTTCACCCATGTATTTTACAGAATTTGGGGGACCTGGGAGGATACTCCACACTCCCTGGCCACTATAAAAAGCTAGTGTCAGGGTGTGTAGAATATCCCTTCAAGTTTGTGTCCTTCCATGAAAAGCTGTTGTATGTTACATCAGCAAAATACTTTTTATTTGTACTATTTATCTGTGGATGCTATTTCTGAGCCCAATGAGATAAATCAGATAACAGGTCTGGTGCCTGTACTCAGTGGCGTCACTAGGGTTGGCGTCACCCGTTGCGGTAACTCATGGTGTCACCCCCCCCCCCCGAGGTTTACGATTTCTTTTTTTAACTACTCTTACTCATAACTCAGTATTCCCATATAACACTGAATGCTCATACACGGTGCACATTACTATGAGGGTTATTGCTGTGCAGCTCTCTTATATGCTCACACACAAATTTTGGCGAACCGCCAGTAAGTACAGTGCCTGTTCGAAGGCAGTGAAAGTCCCCATAGAGAAGTAATGGTTAATCTGTTCAGAGAACACCGAACAGCAGAGAAATGTCCTGATGTCCGGTGGTTTCATTCGGCAAGTTGATTCAGGCAAACACCATAGGTTTCAATGTTAGAAATATTCACGTTTTTATCCAATATCTAATAAACCATTATTCCTTTAATCTGTAGTAAAAAATCTCTTTATTTATTGATTTTTCTTTTTTTAGTGTCTTTTAGGCATTTTAAAAAAAAAATCAATTTTTTATTTCTAACAGCGGTTTTTCTTTTTCTGTAACAGACCTTTTTATTATTATTCATAGGATCTTATATGTAAATTCCAGACATTTTCGTTCAGTAGTTTTTTTGAAAACAGCGAGTGACGGGTTTGCGGCAGCATTCGGTGGCTGATTCCTGACACTTCATGGACCCTGCGATGAATTCACCAGGGAAATTTGATTCCCCAAAGTACGTGGAACCACAGAACACTGAAATGTCTGCATCATTTCGTTGCTCTGTGAATATCCCCTTTAGTGGTGTTTTTTTTGCCACCCCCTGAAAAGTGCCAGCCTAGGCCTTGCCTACCCAGGACATACTTGAAAATGAGAGAAATCTTAATGTATCCTTCCTGGCAAAATATTTTTGTTTAATATTTTTTTTAAGGTGTCACCCTAGGGGGTGGTGTCACCAGTTGCGGGCCGCACCCCCTGCCCCCCCTTGTGACGCCACTGCCTGTACTTATAATGGGGTAAACAGCTCTAATTCAATGCAGAATCTTTTTTCTTTTTTGGAATTTACTACTTTATTAACCACTTGAATGCTAAGGACGCGCTCAGCGCGTCCTCAGCATTCCCGCTGGTATGCGGAGGACGCGCTGAGCGCGTCCTCGCATTGGGGTCAGCGTTCGGCCGGGTTCCGGCCGATCGCTGGCCCCTCCGGTGCGGGCTGACATCCTGGATGTCAGCCCGGCATCCGGAGCAGTGGCCGCCATTATTATGTGTCATCGCGCCCCCGCGATGACACATAATTCAGGCGCCCCCCCCGCATGTGCGGAGGAGGCGCCTGAAAGGGAGGGGGGAGAGGTCCTTCGGACCTCTCTCCCTCCCGATCGGCGGCTCACAGGGGCTTAACCCAGGCATCATTTGGAAGGGCACAGCCTGCCCTTCCAAATGATGCCTGGCATTAACCCCTGGGGAGCTGGATCGCAAATCGGCGCTGAAAAGCGCCGATTTGCGATCCTTCCCGGGAGCTGGCCGACATCTTGGATGTCGGCCAAGCTTCCGGGAACTCCCCCAGAGGACTGGCGTCATTGTGCGTAGCACGATGACGCCAGTCCTAGCATTAACCCCTAACTGCCACGAAGTGTGGAGATAGGGAGTTCCAATGAACTCCCTATCTCCCGATCCGTGGCAGTTAGGGGTTAAATTTTGATATTGTTGGATCAGCCAGAGCATGGCCGTTCCAACGATACCAAACATGAAAGTAAAAAAAATTGTAAAAAAAAAAAAAAAAAAAAAATAAAAATAAAAAAAAATAAAAAAAATTAAAAAAAAAAAAATAAACACTTTTTTTTTTTTTTTTGTTTTGTTAATGCAGCAATATTGTTCCCATTTCAATTATAATGTGAACAATGATGCTGCATTAACGATTTTTGTATGCGGTGCGTTTGTTAAAAATGGTGTCATTTTCCCCAAAAAAAAATGTAACGAGACCCCATCTCTAATTTTTTTAACAAGCGCACCCCATACAAAATATAACCGCAATTGCTCGCATGTTAAAATGTGGAAAAAAACACTTTACACGCTGTAAATTATTGAAAATACATATTTTATTGCATTTTTTGTTATAATATACAAACATGACATAACGTATACATATAATAATGACATATTATGAATCTACCGAGTCTGACGGAAAGAACGATATATAATATGTCGATGTCATATACTAAAATAAGCCTTCAAAACAGGTTTAAACATGATGCGCAAAACAGGTAAAAAATGACCTCAGCACAGGGGCGGGAAAAGCCTCAGCAGCGAAAGGGTTAATTATAAATTAAGGGGTCTTTGAGAGACTTGTTTTTTAACCCTTTCACTACCCTTATCAAGAATAATCAATGTTGTCTGAATATCGAGTATACTCGATGTAATCTAATTCTGGAGCAATACAAAGAAATTTACATTATTCATTTGCAAATGGGCTCCAGAACATGCCCTAAAAGTTCAACACCACGAACATGACAAACGATGTGCGAAAATTATTTGAAAAGTCTTGAGATACATTTTCCCTGTATGGAAATACTGAGTCCGAGCTGTAATGTACATGTAGCAGCGCATTTTGGCAGCAGAAAGAGCTCTCTGACTGTCAAATAGGGTTTACTTACAGTGATTATAAACAGAGGGAGCATCTGTATATATCTACTGAGTGGATAAGGAAACGTAATTTTCCATAAATCGACTGAGCCCTGGCAGTGAACGTATGAAAAATTACTTGGTATTGAAGGAGTTAATGCAGGATGTTTCTCTATGTATCCATAGTGGTAGTCGATGTCATTCTAGAGTTACCCATGTACTTTAATAGGTTAAAAAAATCTGGTTTTCTTTAAAATATAGTATATAATCAGCATCTCAGCTTTAAGGCTGAGGAATTTGACTGTAAATTATAACACTGTCCAAAGGTTTGCCTTTTGTCCTTAATTACATCTGTGCAAATATATATTTGCTTATGGTTACAGAGTATTTTGTGTGGTTAATTTGCATTCCCAAATGGCACATTTCCATTGTAAACGCTTTATCAAACAGAAGGTTGAATATAGACTAGAATACAATGTTGGATGTTGGAAACAAATATGTATGTTTGACCTGCTAATTCTATATACACATGCAAAAAAAATGAACATGTGATTACGCAAAAGAAAAAAAAACACATACTATTATATTATATATACCTGTTACACCGCAGAATTAAGTTAACTGATAAAGTTAACGACATTGCTGATTGAATCTCATCTACATATCCATTTATGTCTGTAGGGAATCTGTTCAGTCACTGTAGAAGGAAATTTGTTATTTACTGAGTTAAGGCTGGTGTTAGACAAATGTTTTTAAGAGTGGAAGGAACGTCCGTAAAAGTTGACGATCCTTCCACTCTGAAGCCTGTCTGTACACCTCGCTGAGCGCAGTTAGTGCACTCAGTGCTGCAAGGCTTGATCCTCCTATGGAGGATTGCGCTTTGCATTCCCGTCGAATGCGCGTCGTAGCGCTTCGAAGGAGAAGCTTGCTGCATGGCCGCAGTAAGGCCGATGTCGCGCTCGCAACAGCGTGTGGCCAGCCCCGTCGCAAGCGACAAAATGCTGCGACGGACCACAGGAGGCACGTCAGTACAGGCGCACAGTGCGCTCGTCTGACACCACCCTAAGGTGAAAGCCGCGGATTCACCATACTTGTAAAAATGGTACACACCATCATAGGTGTGTGCAGAAGGGTATACCCACACAGTGATTTGCTCCTGTATTTGGCATTTTACATCCCCTTCTAAAAATGTTAGGGTTTACTTATGTGGTTGATGGTGCGGAACATGAAAATTAACCGTATGTGATTATTTACAATTTGGAAGTATTAAAAAGAAGACATGCACATACTCTGATGTATGCGCTGGATACACCTCTGAGCGCTATGTACATACAAATGTTTTGTTCCAAATATTAAGTTCTGTTTAAATAAATCAAAGGTCATTAATTCATTATTGATTTGATATCACGATGATGATACTGATCATTCTCATACAGATTTTGACAATTAATTAAAATTAAATCATTAAAAAACTGAAGGAGGTGGTTAAAGATTAAGGCCACAGTCACACGAGAGCACACGACCACGGAGGGAACGTCCGACGCCTGTGGCCGCCTCGGTGTCGTGAGTGTGGCTAGTGCGTGTAGAGTATGTGTGTTGCATGTATACATAGCCGTGTGGAGACATGGGGGTGGAGACAGGAAGTGTAAGGGTCTTAGAACAAACAGGAAGCAGAGGCTGTCACACACAGAATGTCAGCAGAATAAAGCAGTTCTTCATAAAGCTTACCAGGTGCACAAACCCGTCGTTTGTGCAGATTTACATGGTGTCAGAAGTGAGATTGCTCAGAAATCATGACTCAAAATCTAAGGCGCATAGAAGCACTTGTCTTTGATAACGACATTGCTAACAACTGGCTGAAATTCAGGAGAGAATGGGACATGTATAGCAAAGCAGGAATTTCAGACAAATCAAAAAAAGGTACAAGCTTACACTTCTCTCAATTTGGCTGGTTCAGATGCACTGGATAAATATGAATCATTTCACTTGCAAGAGGATGAGGACAGAGAGGACCCTGATGTGTTAATCAAGAAATTTGATAAAATCTGTCTACCTGAACGGATTGTGATAATAGACGGAAATGCATTTAACATGATGGCTCAAAAATCTGATGAAGGAATTCAATCCTATATGGCCACATTGAGACTGCTGGCTAAAAGATGTGATTTTGGTGTATTAACCAATGAACTAATATGTGACAGAATTGTCTGTGGAATAATGATGCAGTTTGTGCTCAGTTATTGCAGGGAAAAAGACGTGACACTGGACTCAGCTATCAGAACATGTATGTTATTTGAGCGTTCTGACAAGGCTACTAAGGAACTAAAAAAAGAGACAGAAGTATTTGCGGTGCAGCAGCATGCATGAACATAGAAACATAGAAAAATGTCGGCAGATAAGAACCTTTCTGCAATAATAACCCCTAAATCCCTTTCCTCAGATGTTGAGGTTAGGACTATATCAAATATTCTATATTCAGCCCTTGGGTTTTTACGTCCCAGGTGCTTTATCTTGCACTTATCCACATTAAAACTCAATTGCCACAGCTCCGACCATTTTTTTAGTTTACCTAAATCATTTGTCATTTGGCTGATCCCAACGTCAACCCTGTTGCAAATCTTTGTGTCATCAGCAATATTGGAATCCAAGCTCAAAGATTGCAATTTATTGATAAGCCTTCTATGCGGAACAGTATCAAAAGCCTTACTGAAAACTAAATAAGCAATGTCTACTGAACCACCTTTGTCTATTATTTTTGTTACCCAATCAAAAAAATCAATAAGATTAGTTTGGCATGATCTCCCGGAGGTAAACCCATGTTGTTTCCGATCCTGTAATCTATGTGTTTTTAGATGTTCAACAATCCTTTCCTTTAACATGGTTTCCATTAATTTCCCCACTACTGACGTAAGACTAACTGGCCTATAGTTCCCCATCAATGCGGTAACTGTGGTGGCGAGCACAGCACTGAGTGCAACAAGTGCCCAGCTTTTAACCACTTTGCTGTGGAGGACGGGCTCAGCGCGTCCTCCCTTTGCAATCAGCGATTGGCCGGATTCTGGCCGATCGCTGTGCCCCCCGGTGCATCTTCGATGTCAGCCCAGCATCCAGGACCACATCGGGCACTAATTAGATGTCATCGCACCGTGCGCGTTGACATCTAATCAGGCACCCCCTCCTGCCATTGCGGGGGAAGGTGCCTGAAGGGGAGGGGGGAGGTCCTTTGAACTTCTCTCCCTCCCGATCGGCTGGGGGCATGGTCAAAAGCCAGGCACTATTTGGTAGGGCACAGCCTGCCCTTCCAAGCGGTGGATGGCTTTAACCCCTTGAGGGCTGGATCACGATTTGGCGCTAACAGGTGCCTTATCATGGTCCCTCCCGGAGCTGGCCAACATCTTGGATGTCGGCCGAGCTTCCGGGATCTCCCCCTGAACCCCCTATCTCCTGATCTGTGGCAGCTAGGGGTTAATATTTTGGCTCCGAACAAAAGGGAAGATAAGCCATGACAAGTCTGCCAGGCGTCTTTCCCCTCTGGAGCCAGGGCAGGTGGTACGGATGGAGACTTCCCGTGGGTTTGACAAACTGACTACGGTTCATGGAAAGGCCGCCAACCCAACAGCTATGTTGTCCACTCTGATGGCAGGACCTATGTAAGAAACTGCCGTCACCTCCTACAAGTCCGTGAATCATACAGTCCCATCACTGCCTCATTTGCTCCTATGGTCCCTTCAGAACCCCAAGTACGGCCATCTGCTACGGTGCCAAATGACACTCCAAACGATTAATGTAATGCACCACTACAAAATAATGACGATTTCAGGCAACAGGTTTCAGATTCAGAAACCCAAGTTGTTTTTACTTGATCGGGGAGAATGTGCAAACCTAACCCAAAGTTTAACGACTTTATCACATACTGATTTCATACAGCATTTCGTGTTTTATGTTACATGTTTTTACGGTTCATTGTTATGCTGCACTCTGGTCTAGTTTCGTGCATGTTATATATATGTTTTCTTCAAAAGGGGAAAGATGTAGAATATGTGTGTTGCATATATACATAGCTGTGTGGAGACATGGGGGTGGAGACAGGAAGTGTAAGGGTCTTAGAAGAAACAGGAAGCAGAGGCTGTCACACACAGAATGTCAGGAGAATAAAGCAGTTCTTCATAAAGCTTACCCAGTGACTCCATCGTCGTTTGTGCAGATCTACAGTGCGCCCAGCCATACAAAGCGCGTGCTTCCTATGGAGGATCGCCCTTTGTAGGCTCGTCCAATGTCTGTTGTAGCTTTTTGAAGGGGAGGGTTTCAGCGTGTCCGGTGTGACGTGTGATGCTATTATGCACGTTACACCGTGTGGCCCTCCTCGTCAAGCTGTCAGAAAGCTGTGATGGACACAAGGAGGAGGGGATCACACGGATGCAGGGCGGAGGGGTCTGAGGTATGTATGGGATTTTTAGACTGTGCAGAAGTGCAATCAATTAACACCAGGGTCTGAGAAATGTTATTCAAACCTGAATAACGTCAGGTGCAGATGGAGGATGAGCTGGTTGGCATAGCTCATTCTCCATCTGCTAGGGGCACATTAACGTCTCCCTTACAATGTATAGGAGATGGTAAAGTACAGTAAACTGGGGTTGCAACCGAGTTGCAAGCTTGGCTTGCGTCTCAGATGTAATAGGATGTTTTGAAATTAAGCACAGAGCACAAGCCATTATGATGTACAGCTCAATCACTGTCCATAGTGTTCTGGATGTTGATAACCATTATTCAAAAGGGTACTTGCGATAACTGGAGAAAGGAATGAGGAATACAAAATAAAAGTACACGTATATAATACAAAATAAAACAAAATACTAATACTTTAGAATGTAATTTTAAAAAAAAGTTATCCTTAAACAGTTAGTGATTAGGGATGAGCTGTTCGGTTTGATCGGTTCAGAATTCTATTCGAACATTGGCCGTTCGAAAGTTCGTGAACCTCGAACTTTTTGGGACGTTCGCCAAAAGTTCGAAAAAAAAATATTTGAAAAAGGTCTAAAAAATGCTTAAAAAATACTAAAAAATCTAGAAATAAAGAGACTATTTAATGCAGAATATTATAAGCAACGGTTTATTAGATATTGAATTAAAACAGGAATATTTTAAACATTGAAGCCTACGGGATAAAACATTCTTGTTACTAAAACATCAGGTAGACACGGCCCTCTAATCAGGCACTGTAGAGGGCAGCCTGCTGGGGCCTCCCAAGGATCCCCTTGAGGAGCATGCGGCCACCGGATGACAGAGCTGCGACTGTGCGGACTAGCCGCCTGGGTGCATGTGGCAGAGACAGGCGGCGCAGGGAGGGAGCCACTGCACCTGCGGCCACGGCAGACCCCCCCCCACAACCAGGATCCAGAGAGCCCCCACTGACCACCAGGCTAAGGTAAGGTGACACATTTCTAAAAAAAAAAAAATCCGAGGACATTTTTAAATGTCTCCGTAAACATAAAATAAAACTTTTTTTCTTTCTCTACCTTGCTGAATGTATTTAAGTATATATATATTAGATACATTCATCCAGGTAGAGGGGCTGGCATGTGGGCTTCGCAGCGTCTCAGGCAGTGGTTTTTTTTTTTGTGTGTATATTTTTAGCAAATCTATAGGGGAAGGTAAGGGCAGGTATGATATATATATATATAGATATATATATAGATAAAATATATATCTATATACTTATAAATATATATATCCAGACTTGTATTACACACACATTTTGGCAACTAATTGCCCCCCCCCCCATTTGGCTGATCCCTCCAGAAGAAATGTTGAACCCGACAGAGCAGAAAATATATATTATTCTCTGCTCTGTCAGGTTCAACATTTCTTCTGGAGGGATCAGCCAAATGGGGGGGGGCGCATTTAGTTGAGATTGTCCACATGCCACCCCCCATGTGCGTATATGTATATATGGTCTGAGGTCTGTGGGTGGATGTAGATATATATCTGCATGTTGATATATATGTACAGTGGCAAGAAAAAGTATGTGAACCCTTTGGGATTACATGGAGTTTTGCATGAATTGGTCATAAAATGTGCTCTGATCTTCATCTAAGTCACAACAATTTGAAAAACACAGTCTGCTTAAAATAATACAACACAAAAATTATATGTTTTCATGTTTTTATTGAACAGAACATGTAAACATTCACAGTGCAGGGTGGAAAAAGTATGTGAACCTTTGGACTTAATAACTGGTTGACCCTCCTTTGGCAGCAATAACCTCAACCAAACGTTTCCTGTAGTTGCAGATCAGACCTGCACAACGATCTGGAGTAATTTTGGATTTACTTTATTTTGGATAATTACTTGTATGCTTTGGGTCATTGTCCTGTTGCATCACTCATCCTCTGCGGAGCTTCAGTTGGCGGACAGATGGTCTGACGTTTTCCTGCAAAATGTCTTGATAAACTCTGGAATTTATTTTTCCATCAATGACAACAATCCGTCCAGGCCCTGAGGCAGCAAAGCAGCCCCAAACCATGATGCTCCCTCCGCCATGTTTTATAGTGGGGATCAGGGCAGCCATCAGAAATAATGGGGCCCCTTACTAAACCTCACGATGGGGCCCCCCAGCACTCCCTCAACCTCTAACAGCTTTTCTCCCCTTCAAAAAAAAAAAGGACATAACATAGCACCACAGCAATAAAACTCCCAGTAATGTGCAGTGTGTATGAACATATCACAGAATCCAGAGCAATAAATTACACAGTAATGGTCTGTATATGATGGCCTTTGGGTCTGGGCCTGGTCCCTGGGTCTGGTTTGGGCCTTGGGGTCTGGGCCCTGGGCCTTGGGGTCTGGGCCTCGGGGTCTGGGCCTCAGGGTCTGGGCCCTGGGTCTGGGCCCTGGGGTCTGGGCCTTGGGGTCTGGGCCCTGGGGTCTGGGCCCAGGGTCTGGGCCTTGGGGTCTGGGCTTGGGGTCTGGGCCCTGGGCCTTGGGGTCTGGGCCCTGGGGTCTGGGCATTGGGGTCTAGGCCCTGGGGTCTGGGCCTTGGGGTCTGGGGCTTGGGGACTGGGCCTTGGGGTCTGGGCCTTGGGGTCTGGGCCTTGGGGTCTGGGCCCAGGGTCTGGGCCTTGGGTTCTGGGCCCAGGGTCTGGGCCTTGGGGTCTGGGCCCAGGGTCTGGGCCTTGGGGTCTGGGCCCTGGGTCTTGAGCCTGGGTCTGGGCCTTGGGGTCTGGGCCCTGGGTTTGGGCCTTGAGATCTGGGCCCTGGGTTTGGGCCATGGGGTCTGGGCCATGGGGTCTGGGCCTTGGGGACTGGGCCCTTGGTCTAGACTGGGCCCTGGCTCACCACTCCGCCGTCTTCTTTTCTTCTGTCTTCTTTTCTTCTGCTCTTCAGCTCAGGCCCTCCACCTCAGGCGTGCAGCTTCACTGAGTGGAGGGGGCGGAGCCAAAGCAACATGCTTGGGAGGCCCCCACACGCTGCTTGGCCCCGCCCAACCAGCCAGTGAAGCTGCCAGGAGCCGGAAGAGACACAGTGTCTCCTCCGACTCCTGCAGCAGAGACACAGCTCCGGATTCGGACTCATCGAGTCCGATACCGGAGCTGTAAAAGGGCGATGCCGCTGCTGACGGGGGCCCTGGACCCCCCGGGCCCCTTACGGCAACATGGGGCGTAATGCCCTGATCGCGGCCCTGGTGGGGATGAGGTTTTGATGTTGGTGTGCTGTGCCTTTTTTTTCTCCACACATAGTATTGTGTGTTTTTTCCAAACAACTCAATTTTGGTTTCATCTGTCCACAGAATATTAGCAATCAGCAATGGCTTCCTCCGTGGTGTCCTCCCATGTACTCCATTCTTGTTTAATGTTTTCCTTATTGTAGATGTGTCAACAAAAATTTTAGCATGTGCCAGAGATTTCTGTAAGTCTTTAGCTGACACTCTAGTATTCTTCTTTACCTCATTAAGCATTCTGCGCTGTGCTCTTGCAGTCATCTTTACAGGACAACCACACCTAGGGAGAGTAGCAACAGTGCTGATCTTTCTCCATTTGTAGACAGTCTGTCTTACCGTGGACACACGAACATCAAGGCATTTGGAGATACTTTTGTAACCCTTTCCAGCTTCATGCAAGTCATCAATTCTTGATCGTAGGTCTTCTGATAGCTCTTTTTTGCGAGGCATGGTTCACATCAGGCAGTGCTTCTTGAAACCAGTAAACTCAAAACTGGTGTGTGTTTTTAAATGGCAGGACAGCTTTCAGCAACACATCCAATAATATCACACTGATTGGACTCAAGGTTGGCTCACTCCTGGCTCCAATTAGCTCTTGGAGAAGTCATTAGGCTAGGGGTTCACATACTTTTTCCACCCTGCACTGTGAATGTTTACATGTTCTGTTCAATAAACACATGAAAACATATCATGTTTGTTTTGTATTATTTTAAGCAGACTGTGTTTTTCAAATTGTTGTGACTTTGATGAAGATCAGAGCACATTTTATGACCAATTCATGCAAAACCCCACGTAATCCCAAAGGGTTCACATACTTTTTCTTGCCACTGTATATATAGGTCTGCGTGTTGATATATACGAATATGTCTGTGTGTGGTATCAATGCATCCCTACTCTATACACAGCGCTCCGTGTCCCTATAATATATATGATCAGGGGTTACCTTTTTTATATATTTTTATACTATTCCTATTAAATTAACAGTAATTTTTGATGTATTTTATTCAGTAGAAACTTTTTTTGCCTATATAACATGTGCTTTGTGAAAATAAAACGGTTTGATGTGTGTATTTTTTTTTTGTTTAGTTAGTGGATTCCTGTCCAGTGCGGTGAGAAGCAAACGTAATGTAGTGTAGACACGCTGCGAGGCGGAGCGGAGTGAAGTCAAGCCTGCAAAATGTTTGCTTCTCTTTGCTTCGCTACGCTGTGCGTCGCTACATGCTCAGTGTGTCTCAGCCTTTATTCCCGCATCGCTAGCTTACCGAATAAGTTTGTATACTTGTTACTGACCCTGCTTGTTCTGAGAACCCGATCTGTTGCCGACTTTGCCTGCCATTTGACTATTCTCTCTGTGTATTCCCTGCCTGTTCTGATTGCTTCCTGCTGCTACTTGTGTGCGCCGATTTTCACCATATACAGTAGCGCAGTACAAGTGCCTAAACATTGCTGACCCCGTTTTGTTATAGCTGCTGATGTAACTGAATAGATCCGGGATCTGTTCTGCATTACCAAAACCTCCACCACTGCACTCTTCCACAATACCTCAGAGGGGTTACGGTGTGAATGCACTTGCTGCCACCAACGGTACAATATTTGGGTGCACTGCCACTGACGCCTATACCAGATTCATATCATTTTAATATTTGACCGCAGGGTCCAACCCTGCACTCTTCCACAATACCACAGAGGGTTTACAGTGTGAAGGCACTTGCTGCCACCAAAGGCACAATATTTGGGTGCACTGCCACTGACGCCTATACCAGATTCATATCATTTTAATATTTGACAGCAGGGTCCAACCCTGCACTCTTCCACAATACCACAGGGGGGTTACAGTGTGACAGCACTGTTGCCGACACTAAAGGCCCAATTTTAAAGCACCTATTGTTACTTTCATCCAAAGCCTGTATAAGCTTCGCCATAATTTAGCCCAAAAAAAATCACTAAACTTTTTCTGCGTCTCCTAAAACGTCTCTTCTTTTCATACAGGCTGCCACCCCAAGCAGTTGTTTATGAATAGATTAAAAGAAAACCATTTACCATAATTTGAAATGTCTTTTTTTTTGTTTTTAAATGTTTCTATACATCTTACAAATCCGCCACTTCATGGGCAGGTTATGGGGACCTCCTAGGCACGATATTTGAAGGAATGTTTCGTTTTTATTCTTAACCTTTATTTCATGGAAAACTCACTATTCCTTTAACCTCCCTGGCGGTATTCCCGAGTGTGACTCGGGGTTAAATTTCGCTACCGCGAACAGTAACCCTGAGCCACACTCGGGCTGGATGTTTACTCACCTCCTCCTGGCTCCCTCACTGTCCCCCGCAGTGTGATCGTGGCGGGCTGCTTCCTGAAAGGCTCCCTGCGAGTCGCATGGTGCAGGGTGGGCGGGAACCATCAGCAAGCTTATAAACCATTCATAAAATACTGTAATCCAAAGTGCAATGTTTAAGAATTAGACCATACATCCTCTTACTCTTGTTTTCAGACCGATTTCAGTGTTTTTTGTTTTTTATTTTGAATTTGAATAGGTGATTCCTAATTATTACAGGCTAACTATGTACAAAATCATGTTTCCTTTAAAAAAAAATTGAGACGCTTTTAGAAACAAAATTTTAAAAAAATTAGACCGCCAGGGAGGTTAAAAACATTTTTTTTTAAAACTTTTTGTCCTGGTTTCCTGTCCCCCAGGGCACTACCCGGACCCCCATACACCTTTTATGGCAAATATCTTGCATATACAGTTGTGTTCAAAATTATTCAACCCCCACTGAAATTGAGTGTTTTGGCCAGTTTGACATTGATTTTGATCATTCAGTCATCTTGCTTACAATTAAATCAAAGAGGCACGTGTAGGTCAGACAAATATAACATAACATTTATAATGAAATAAGCACAAATGTCTTTTCTGTGCTCACATCATTATCAGTTTTATTCAACCCCCAAGTGACATTCAATCTTAGTACTTAGTACAACATCCTTTTACAGTTATAACAGCTTTTAAACGTGAAGCATAGCTTGACACAAGTGTCTTGCAGCGATCTACGGGTATCTTCGCCCATTCGTCATGGGCAAAAGCCTCCAGTTCAGTCACATTCTTAGGCTTGCGCACTGCAGCTGCTTTCTTTAAGTCCCACCAGAGGTTCTCAATCGGATTTAAGTCAGGTGACTGCGATGGCCACTCCAAAATGTTCCAGCCTTTAATCTGCAACCATGCTCTAGTGGACTTGGAGGTATGCTTGGGATCATTGTCCTGTTGAAAGGTCCAACCAAGCCTCAGGTTTGTGACTGACTGCATCACATTGTCATCCAATATCTCCTAGTACTGAAGAGAATTCATGGTACCTTGCACACGGTGAAGCTTCCCTGTACCTGCAGAAGCAAAACAGCCCCAAAGCATGATTGACCCCCCGCCATGCTTCACAGTAGGCAAGGTGTTCTTTTCTTCATAGGCCTTGTTCTTCCTCCTCCAAACATAGCATTGATCCATGGGCCAAACAGTTCTAATTTTGTTTCATCAGTCCACAGAACACTATCCCAACACTTCTGTGGTTTGTCCACATGACTTTTGGCATACTGCAGTCGACTCTTCTTATTCTTTGGAGACAGCAAGGGGATGCACCTGGGAGTTCTGGCATGGAGGCCTTCATTACGCAGTGTGCGCCGTATTGTCTGAGCTGAAACTTCAGTACCCACATCTGACAAATCTTTTCTCAGTTCCTCAGCAGTCACACGGGGACTTTTCTCCACTCTACGCTTCAGGTAGCGCACAGCAGTTGAAGTCAGCATCTTCTTTCTGCCATGACCAGGTAGTGTTTCAACAGTGCCCTTTGCCTTGAATTTGCGAATGATGCTTCCTATGGTCTCTCTTGGTATGTTAACATCTTTGCAATCTTCTTATAGCCATTGCCCTTCCTGTGAAGAGTAATCACCTCTTCTCTTGTCATCCTGGACCATTCTCTTGACTTCGCCATGTTTGTAACCACACCAGTAAATGTCTAGAAGGAGCTGAGTATCACAGTCATTTTAAAGCTGCCTAATTGGTGCTTATTATACTTTATTGCTGCTCCGTGACATCCACAGGTGTTTTCAATACCTGATTGAAAACACTTGAATGAACCTCTGTTCTTCAGAGTGGTAGTCTTTAAGGGGTTGAATACTTGTGTCAATGAAGAATTCACAAAAGAAACATTTACTACTGTATTACAAAACCAATTGATGTCATTTTAGTTGCATATGGTTCTTTAAAAAGTCCTTGTAGGATTTCATTCTGAATACAATTACAAATGTACACTAAATTCCCTAAAACCCTTTACAGCATTGGGGGTTGAATAATTTTGAACACAACTGTATGCCCTGTTGGAGGGCACACTAAAAATCGAACATTCGAGTCCCATTGACTTGCATTGAGTTCGGTTCGTGTTCGCGTTCGAACTCAAACTTTTGAAATTGTTCGAGTTCGAATGCGAACTGAACACGGGGGTGTTCGGCTCATCACTATTAGTAATGGGTCAGCATTGTAGTGTCAATGTAAAAAAAATGAATCTATAACTATGTAAAAGGAAGTACCTTTAATAATTTAATTATGAATAAGAATAATTAGGGATTGTCCTGTCATAGAGACAGAAAAACCAAATATGTCAGCATCTGAGTTAAGGATTTTGCCAAAAAGAAAAGCAAATCTGATGCTAAATACCCAACTCCCCGATGAGTGAACATTACATTGGATAGCAGTGTGTCCAGGCAACCTGATTTCTGATATCAATGTATACAGCACATTGTAGAAGCATGCAAAACACTCACGTAGCTGCACCCAGATTACTAGCCTTTGATATGTAGTAAGGGGTGTTTTATATTATTGGTTGCTATGGAAATAATTATAGCACTTGTCTTTTAAACCGAATGAAAAAAAAAACATGTATGTACAAACTACTCTATAATCTAAACTAATTCACTTTAGGTCATGATTGTGACTGCAGATGTTTGTGAGTCTTATGCATCAAGGATGCAGTTCACATATATAAGCGGTCTAGTTTTATTGGGAACGATTTCAGTTTTAGATCTTTACCACAAGGTGGAAGCATCGGCTTACTTCAGTTGAAAACATAATGTTAAAGACTTCTTTATAGCTGCACCCATTCGTCTGTGGTCATTTTTGCATAATGCTAAAGCCAAGTCCTATTTCTCAAAGCAAAACAATCAGAATTTCATGTAGTCCATAAAACTCAACTTCCCCTTTAGCTGTCTTGATGCCGTGACAAAGTAATTTTTCTGGAAGAATTTTGTTCTGCCTCTCTGCATCTGCCAGAGACTGCACATGGTGTTTTTCCAGTTCCCAAATATTATAGACACACTTTCTGGCTTCTTTAAGCCACTTGGAGCTTAGTTGGCACACTAATCTTATTTCCTGCAATTGCAATTATAACCTGAAATTCCTTTTAGCATCCCATCTAGGGCACCTTTCCACATTTGCAAAAGCAAAATCACATAACATCAACTTTCAGGAGTTGGTATTTATCTGAGAAATACTGGCTCCAGAAAAGAAGAATGATTTACCATGGAATAGTTTGTTCTTAGAAACATAGACACATAGAAAAATGTCGGCAGCTAAGAACCTTTCGGCCCATCTAGTCTGCCCAATTACATGGATACTTTACCTGGATTTATCTTTTGTTTAGGATAGCCTTATGCCTAACCCATGCCTGCTTAAATTCAATTACTGTTTTGGCCTCTACCACTTCTACTGGAAGACTGTTCCATGTATCCACCACCCTCTCAGTAAAATAATGCTTCCTGATGTTACTTTTAAACCTTTGCCCCTCTAATCTAAGACTATGTCCTCTTGTTTTGCTATTTTGTTTCCTTTTAAATATACTCCTTCCTCTACCTTGTGGATTCCCTTTACGTATTTAAATGTTTCTATCATATCTCCTCTGTCTCGTCTTTTTTCCAAGCTGTACATGTTAAGATCATTAAGCCTTTCCTGGTAACTTTTCTCCTTCAAGCCGTACACCATTTTAGTAGCCCTTCTCTGAACTCTCTCTAAGATGTCTATATCCTTCTGGAGATACGGTCTCCAGTACTGCACACAGTACTCCAAGTGAGGTCTCACCAGTGCTCTGTACAGTGGCATGAGCACTTCCCTTTTCCTACTGCTAATACCTCTCCCTACACAACCAAGCATTCTGCTAGCATTTCCTGCTGCTCTATTACATTGACTACTTACCCTTAGATCCTCTGAAATAATGACCCCTAAATCCCTTTCCTCAGATGTTGAGGTTAGGACTGTATCAAATATTCTATATTCAGCCCTTGGGTTTTTACGTCCCAGGTGCATTATCTTGCACTTATCCACATTAAAACTCAATTGCCACAACTCCGACCATTTTTTTAGTTTACCTAAATCATTTGTCATTTGGCTGATCCCTCCAGGAACGTCAACCCTGTTGCAAATCTTTGTGTCATCAGCAAAAAGACATACTTTTCCATTTATACCTTCTGCAATATCACTAATAAAAATATTAAAGAGAATGGGTCCAAGTACTGACCCCTGAGGTACCCCACTGGTAACAAGACATTGCGCCGAATAAACTCCATTTACCACAACCCTCTGTTGTCTGTCACTCAGCCACTGCCTAATCCATTCAACAATATTGGAATCCAAGCTCAAAGATTGTAATTTATTGATAAGCCTTCTATGCGGAACAGTATCAAAAGCCTTACTGAAATCTAAATAAGCAATGTCTACTGCACCACCTGTGTCTATTATTTTTGTTACCCAATCAAAAAAATCAATAAGATTAGTTTGGCATGATCTCCCTGAGGTAAACCCATGTTGTTTCTGATCCTCTAATCTATGTGTTTTTAGATGTTCAACAATCCTTTCCTTTAACATGGTTTCCATTAATTTCCCCACTACTGACGTAAGACTAACTGGCCTATAGTTCCCCGATTCCTCCCTACTACCCTTCTTGTAAATGGGCACAACATTTGCTAATTTCCAGTCTTCTGGACGACTCCCGTTAAACAAGGATTGGTTAAATAAATCTGTTAACGGTTTTGCTATTACATCACTGAGCTCTTTTAATAATTTAGGGTGGATCCCATCAGGCCCCATTGACTTATTTGTCTTTACTTTAGACAGCTGCTGTAGAACCTCCTCCTCTGTAAACTCATATGTAAATGTCTCTTTAGTGTTCTCTCCTAACTGAGGTCCCTTTCCTTCCTTTTCTTCTGCAAATGCTGAACAAAAATATTCATTGAGGCAGTCAGCGAGACTTTTATCCTCTTCTACATACCTTCCTTCGTTTTTAATCTAACTAATCCTTGTTTTACTTTTCTTTTCTCGTTTATGTATCTAAAATATGTTTTGTCCCCCTTTTTTACTGACTGAGCTATTTTCTCTTCTGCGTGTGCTTTGGAAGCTCTTATAAATTGCTTTGCCTCTTTCTGCCTAATTTTATAGGTTTGCCTATCTTCTTCACTCTGAGTTTTTTATAATTATTGAATGCTATCTTTTTGTTCTTCACTATTTTGGCCACTTCTGCAGACTACCACAGTGGTTTCTTCCCTTTTTTGTTTTTGCTAACAAGCCGAATGCAATTTCCTGTGGCCTTCAATAATGCTTCCTTTAAAAAATCCCATTTCTCCTGGACTCCCTTTAAACTCCTCCAGTCTGATAATGACTCCTTCACACAAAATCTCATTTTAGAAAAATCTGTTTTTTTAAAGTCTAAAACTTTTGTTTTTGTGTGGTGCGGCTCCATCCCTGTTCTTATATTAAACCACACTGACTGGTGATCACTAGATCCCAAATTTTCACCTACAACAACGTCCGATACCAAACCTCCATTTGTGAGTATTAAATCCAATATGGCCTCTTTACGGGTCTGCTCCTCAACTACTTGGGTTAGAGATAATACCAGTAGGGAGTTTAGAATATTTGTACTCCTGGTGCACCCAGGTATTTTGG
Source organism: Leptobrachium leishanense (assembly GCA_009667805.1). Classification (NCBI taxonomy): domain Eukaryota; kingdom Metazoa; phylum Chordata; class Amphibia; order Anura; family Megophryidae; genus Leptobrachium; species Leptobrachium leishanense. The sequence continues at coordinate 235,089,218 of CM019063.1, forward strand.
TTTTCCAGTTCACATCAGGAAGATTAAAGTCCCCCATGATAATAACTTCCCCCTTCATTGCCATTTTGTCTATTTCCTCAACAGCAGATTATCTATCTCCTCTACTTGTCCAGGGGGTCTATAGATCACACCTACACGAGCTACTGTATGATTGCCAAATGTTAGCGTAACCCAAACTGACTCTATGTTCACCTCGCTCACTTTTATTTGGTTCGTTTTTATGTTGTTTTTCACATACAGGGCTATTCCTCCTCCTTTCCTACCTTCTCTGTCTTTTCTATATAAAGAGTACCCCGGTATTGTTATGTCCCAGTTATTTTTCTCACTGAACCATGTCTCAGTAACCGCCACTAAATCTACTTTTTCACCTGCCATCATTGCCTCCAGTTCATTGATTTTATTGACTAAACTGCGAGCATTTATAGACACGACTCTGAGCTTGTCATTTTTTACCTCGCATGTTGCTTGCACCCTCCGATTTAGTTTTGGGGGACAATTGGGCAGATTGTTTTTTACCCTTTTGTCCCCCCCTCCTAGTTTAAATATTCCTTTGTGAAACCTTTGAACTTCTCACTGAGAACATATGTTCCCCTATGAGTAAGATGCAAACCATGTTTTTTATACATTTCCTTTCTGCTCCAATTAGAGCTATCATGGGACACAAAGCCAAATCCTTGCTCCCGACACCATTCCCGAAGCCACAAATTGAATTCCCTATTGCGCATCTGCCTATCTTGAATGTTATGCACAGGCAAAACTTCAGAGAATGACACAGTGGACGCAATCTGCTGTATTTCACCTCCAAGAACACAAAAATCTTCCTTAATCTCAGGAACCTCATTGCTAGCCAAGTCATTTGTCCCTAGATGGACTAGAACGTCCACTTCCCCTTGTTGCTTTGCTTGTTTGACAATATTGAGAATACGTCTCTTGTCTCTACGAGCAGTAGCCCCAGGAAGACATCTCACCAAACCACTACTCTCCAGCTCAACACCTCTTATGATAGTGTAGCGCTCACTCCCGGAGGAGCCGCTGAAAATGAACCACGGGTCAGTCTACCCGCACTAGGGAATAAATATACTCCAACACCGCTGTGAGTTTTTATCATTTAAATAGTTTACTAAAATAGTAAGCAGATGTTTAGACACGGTATTCACAGATATTATTACAGTACTTTCGTATCGCGGTAAAAGCGCGTAGCGGGAAAGAAACGAAACATTACCCTGGTAATCTCCCGACTCGACTATTGCAATAATCTCTTATCTGGCCTCCCTCTGTCCCGCCTCTCCCCCCTACAATCCATCCTGAACGCCTCCGCCAGACTAATTCACTCACACCGCCGCTCTGTCTCTGCCGCTCCCCTCTGCGAGTCCCTTCACTGGCTCCCCATCCACTGCAGAATTAAGTTCAAAATCCTTATCCTTACCTACAAAACCCTCACTAACTCAGCTCCCCACTACCTGTCCTCACTAATCACCAAATACACCCCAGCCCGCTCCCTAAGGTCAAACAGTGACCTGCGCCTAGCTTCTCACCGCATCACCTCTTCCCATGATAGACTGCAGGATTTCTCACGCGCAGCCCCACTCTCTGGAACGCTCTCCCTCGTACTGTCAGACTTTCCCCTAACTTCTCTTCCTTCAAAACGCTCCCTTAAAAACGTTCCTATTTAGGGAAGCCTACCACCCAACTTCACTGACCACATCCTCAATCACTCTCACCTTACAGTCCTCTCCTCCTGTTTCCAAAACCCAACCCCCCAGATTGTGAGTTCCTACGGGAATAGGGCCCTCATCTCCTCCTGTACTGTTTGTCAAATGTTGTTCAATGTATTGTAACCCTGTCTATACTGTGCTTATTGTACAGCGCTGCGGAATATGCTGGCGCTTTATAAATAAAGAATAATAATAATAATAATAACACGAGGCTTCGTATTGCGGAAAAAATATATTCACAACCGAACAGAAAAGAAATGCAATTGCACGAAATTCGGAAAAGGGACACGTAGCGGAACCCAAAAATACAATCTCTTCGTATTCCGGTAAACGCGCAGCGGAAAAGAGAAAATAATATATTCGGAACTTATCTTTAACCCCCGTTCCGATTCGTAACAGAATGAGTCCTGCACAGGTTAAGTCCCGGAATGTAAAAGGTGTGTATGTGTGTGTGGTACCCGGGTACAGTTCAACTGGCCAGTGAATTTACTTAAGGAATGTCTTCGACTAGTCAAGTTGGGGCCCTGTGGACTTTAAAGAGAAAACAGCAGCGTGTTCCTTAATTACATACGGCCTTGGAGGCCTCTCACCCATCCACCGGTTGCTTTAGGCTCCGCTGACACAGGACGTCTCTCCGCTCGATATTGACTGGGGATACTTGCGGCCGGATCCGTTGTCTGACTTTCCGTAGCTTGTCCAGTTCACCGCCTGCTCTCCGTATCTGATCAACTCGCGGCAACTCCTCACTCGAGGTCTTCGGTTTCTTTGATCTGCAGCAATCTCTGGAACTTGGAGGTCTCCTTCTCCTCAGGCTGAATGACCCGATAAAGGAACTGACAGGTCTCACTCGCGCTCTGGCCTAGGCCCTCTAGTGATGTCTGGCACTGCGTCTGCTCTCTCTCGTTCCCTCGCGCTCTGGCGCGTTCTCCACGAGGTTCGGGATGTAAGTGTGCTGGGTCCCACCCACTTCCTGTCTTTGCAAAGCACGCCGGGAAATGTAGTCCCAATGTCCAGTGTCTCTAATCGCGATTGTCTCCATCTTGTGGCCAAAAATAGGTACTGCCAGCAGCAAGATTTTAACACAGCGCTACACTCTCCCCCTCCTAGAACTCTTGGGTCTCTCCAAGGAGGTACAACAGTTACATTACATTTCCACAATATTTGAATACAGTTTACATACAATATACAGGTTCAGCAGCATACATGTAATGGGTTAGGAACACTTCCTCAAGTTGATCCATACTTTGGGCTACCTCAGCTAGCATAGCAGACACTTCGGGCAACCTCTGCACTGTGGTAATGGCCTCTTCAGTGCTATGTCCTGGTGAGTCGTAGGTGAGGCGTTGGGGCGGTCGAACAGAGCGTTTTGGTTCTGGCTCAATCAGTTCCTCTTCAGGTGGAAGTACTATAGGTGTTGGCTCAATCCTTCTCTCTATCACTGGAGCAGACGTTTCTTCAGAGTATGATCCCTCCAGTGAAGGCATAGAACTATAATCACCTGAATAAGCTTCAGCTTCCGGAGCTACCGGGATTCCAACAGCCTCAGGGACTTCCAACTGAAATTCAAGAGCTTCAGGGATTTCAACAGTCTCAGGGACTTCCAGCAGAAATTCAGGAGCTTCAGGCCTCAAGTTACTCTCCCACCGCTCGGGAACAACGACAACCTCCTCAGGCTCCGGTGAGCGCATCCAGTCTAGACAATAACTCTCTTCTCACTGTCTCTTTCGCTCTCTTCGACAACCCGGGTCTGTTGAGACCGAGTAACAGGAGGCAAACGTGGAGCAGGCGGATTTGGCAGAGGCAGTTCGTCCCCAACTGGCATCCTCACCGCCTCTCTCAGAGGTAACAAATGATTCCGGTGCCAGTTCTTGAGAGGCCCAGCCTTTCCATCCGGGCGAATCTGATACACTGGTAGACCCGGCAGTTTTGCAGACAATGTAAACCTGGGAACTCCACCTATCCGCCAACTTGTGTCTCGCAGCAGCACCCAAGTTCTTCAATAGAACCCTATCACCGGGTTGTAGATCTTGTATTCGAACTTTCAAGTCATAGTTCCTTTTGTTTCTTTGCTCCCTGTTTCCTGAGGTCAAACGGGCCTGTTCAAACGCAGAAGCCAGATTCTTTCGAAGTCTATCCACGTAGTTTCTATGGGAAGCTACTGACGTCTGGTCTAGAGATAACCCAAATGCCAAATCAACCGGCAGTTGAGCCTCCCTTCCGAACATAAGACGGTACGGTGAGTATCCAGTTGCATCACTCTCCGTATTGTTATATGCATGCACCAGAGTAGCTATGTGACGACTCCAACTCTGCTTCTCCACGTTCGACAAAGTCCCCAGCATGTTTAGCAGTGTGCGATTAAACCTTTCAGGCTGAGCATCACCTTGAGGGTGATATGGTGTAGTTCGGGTCTTTTGGATTCCCAACAGCTCTAACAATTGCCCCACCAGTCTGCTTTCAAAGTCTCTACCCTGATCAGAGTGTATCCTCCTTGGTAGTCCGTAGTGAACAAAGAACTTTTCCATCAACACCTTGGCCACTGTCGGAGCGCGTTGATCTTTTGTGGAAAAAGCTTGGGCGTATCGAGTGAAATGATCAGTCACTATTAGAATGTTCCCTTGCCCGACTAGCATCCGGCTCTAAGCACAGGAAGTCAATGCACACCAAATCCATGGGTCCCTGGCTCTGCAGATGGCTCATTGGAGCAGTTCGGGTCGGTAGAGTCTTTCTCTGAATGCATCTCAGACAGGAATGACAATAACTTTCCACTTCAGCTCTCATGCAAGGCCAATAGAACCTATCTCGCACCAGCTTAAAAGTTCTCTCAGCACCCAAATGTCCATGCTCATCATGTAGTGATCGCAGCACACTCTCCCTATGTTTAGTGGGGAGGAATAACTGTTGAATCTCTTCAGAGTTAGTTGAGGGGCCCCTTCGGTAGACCACCCCATCCAACATCTTTAACCGCTCCCACTCTTTATAGACCAATCTGGCTCCACTCGGGGAGTTGGTTAACAAAATCTCTCGCTGGTTTGCAGTCAGGGCCTTTATGGTCAAGGCAATTAAAGGGTCTCTGGCCTGATCCGCTTTCAGGTCCTGTCTCGAAAAGGTAGGTAAACTTTCATCCCTTAACTGCGTAGGGTTACAGTAAAACTCAGGAACAGCCGCAGCCATGACTCCTATGGCCTCCGCTTCAATCCCTCCTTTGACCCGGCGCTCTGTTCCTTGACACAAAGCTTGCACCCCGTCTGGAGTCAACTGAGTCCATTCTGTAGTGTAGGGTCTTCTCGATAACGCATCAGCATCTCGATTATTCACCCCAGGGCGATACTTCAGGCTGAACCGAAACCCTGACAGAGCGGCCAACCACCGATGTCCCGTTGCGTCCAGTTTTGCGGTAGTAAGGATGTAGGTAAGAGGATTGTTATCCGTCTTGATCACAAACTCGGCTCCATACAGATAGTCTTTTAACTTGTCTACCACTGCCCACTTTAAGGCTAGGAACTCCAACTTGTGAGTAGGATAGTTCTTTCAGAAGGCGTAAGGCTCCGGCTCACGTACGCTACAGGCCTCAGCAATCCACCATACTCCTGATACAGGACTCCTCCCAGACCTTCTCGGCTGGCATCCACATGTAGCTCATACGGCTTGTGAGGGTCCGCATAGGCCAAAACAGGAGCTCGGGTTAGACTCTCTTTCAGCTTCACGAAAGCTCCTTCACATTGACTGGTCCATTCACCTTGTATAGACTCTCGAGCTTTCCTTGGCCCTGGAGCTGACGAGTTTTGGTCAGAGACCTTGCAGCCTTCTTCTGTGGTTTCCTTCTCCAGGAGTTTGTTCAGTGGTTGAGCTATTTTCGCGAATCCTCCCACAAATCTTCGATAGTAGGAACAGAATCCCAAGAAAGATCTAAGTTCAGTGACGTTTCGGGGTCTAGGCCAAGAAGCTACGGCCTCCAACTTCCGAGGGTCTGTCGAAACACCTTCTGCTGAGACCACATGTCCTAGATACGTAACAGACGGTAGACAGAATTGGCATTTCTCCAGAGACAGTTTCAGCCCCTCTTCATGGAGCCTCTTCAAGACCTTCTCCAAACGTTGTTCATGTTCTTCCAGAGTCTTCCAAAACACAATTATATCATCCAGGTACACTAATACTTCGATTAGATTCATATCCCCGACTGTCTTCTCCATTAACCGTTGGAACGTGGCTGGAGCCCCCGTAAGGCCTTGAGGCATTCTGTTGAATTCAAAGAACCCCAGTGGACAGATGAACGCAGTTTTCTCCTTGTCCTCAGGATGCATGGGTATCTGGTGATACCCGTTTCGCAGGTCTAGTACACTAAACCACTTTGCTCCAGACAAACACTGTAGGGCATCTTCTATCCGAGGAGTGGCATATTGATCGGGGATGGTTCTCCGGTTTAATGTGCGGTAGTCTATGCATAGGCGGACAGAACCATTTTTCTTCCGGACCAACACTATGGGAGAGCGTATGGACTCCTCCTGGACTCTTGATCACCTTGGTTCTTTGCAATTCATTCAGCTGCTCTCGCAGATCATCCAAGTCTCCTAGCGGAACTCGCCTTGATCTTTCACGAAACGGCTTGTCTTCTTGTAACCGAATGCGGTGCTCAGTACTCTTAGCTAGGCCCACATCGAACTCATCTTTCGAGAACAATTCCTTCCACTTTAGGACTTGAGACTGAAGACGTTTTTCCACTCAGGTGAAATGGGAGCGTCCTTGGGGTAGAATCTTTCATCTGGAATCTCTTTTTCCACTCCCCCTCCTAAATCGGTAGAGAGGGGTGTAGCAGACTCTACTTGCCCGATAGGCATTCGTGCTTTAAGGACTACTGGAGAATCCGTCACATTGCACACGCTGACCGAGACTCTTCCTCGTGTTCTCTTCAGAGCTTTGGTGGAGATTACTTCAGGAATTACTTCCGACTCCGGTTTCACTCCCATGATTAAAATCGGTTCCCAGCACCACATAAGGACCTGGTTGCGATCCGTTCAACTTGACTGAAGCCCGGAAGCTCGCTACTTCTCCTGCTTGCAGAACCTTCTCTGTTCCCCCCAGTCTCCACCGGCGCCCCACCTCGGCAGGTGCCTTTCGTTCTTCGACCATCCTCTGATAGACCGGACGTAACATGGGGTGTACTCCTTGAGTCGAACCTTCTTCCAATACAATAGGTGTCAGGAGATGCCGCACTAGGTCAGTATTCGTCCCCACTATCAGGGAGCTTCTGTTCGCACCTGAGGGTCGAGGACACACAATGGCCAATGCATCACAACCCCCAGACTGTCCGATGACTTCAGATCCGATCTCCAACTTCACTTGCAGGTACCCGTCATAGGGGAGTTTCTCAGTGCCGATACCCCATATTTCCAAATCCTTCAATTCTTGCAGAGGAATGTGCTTTAAGTGTTTCTCATAGAAGTCTTTGTAGATCAATGTCACCTGAGCCCCTGAATCTAACAGGGCTTTAGTGTAGACTCCCTCCACTTGGATTGGCACAATAGGAGAAGGACCTATCAGTTGGTCAGGAAACTTGGTGGCGGTATCCGGACGCTTAGACCCAGTTTGCTGTACCCTGGCCTTTTTCTTGGCCCGTGTAGGTTTTGGGTGTGCATTGCCTCCCCATGACGTAGACCCGGATGCTAAGGGAGTGACTCTTTCAGTCCTGGCAGGCTCAGCAGTTGGCTCGGCTTTGGGCCCTCTCGCCCTCTTAGTCTTAGCTTGGTTTTTGGAGCGGGGTTCAACCTTCGGGCACCTAGGTTGCTCCTTCACTGGTGCCCTCTGGCGTTTCCCGCCGGTGAGGTAAATAACAGTCCTTCTAGGGCTTTCAACAGTCCCTCGACTCTATCCTTCTCAGGCTTTCGGCCTTTGCACTGTGCGCGGAAATGGCCCATTTCTCCACAACCGAAACATCTCTTCTTAGAGAGCGGAGACGTAGTTGCTTGTTGAGACTTGGTTAAAGGACTTGGACCAGACGCCACAGCAACTCCCGTCGTCTGCATACCTGTGAGGAATGTCTGCATTTCTGCCTGCATTTCGGTCACCTTCATCAACACTCGGCACAGTTCCGCGTGCGCTTGTTGCAATTCAGCTTGAGCTTCCTGTACTTTCTCGATGGTTTTGGACAATTCACCACGTTCAGGGAGGTTCAATTCTTTGGCAGCCCTCTCTGTAGATTTAAAAACGACTAGGTGTTCCTGTTCGTCCTCGTCAGATCCATAAGTATCTAGAGAGTCGCTTTCAGGCTGCAGACCGTCGCTATGTCTCACAGGTTGTGCATAAGCCCTTTCCCCCCGCCTGAAGGATTTCTCTTCCAGTAAAGCCTCTTCCTCTCGTACAACTCGGATCAGTTCCAGGTACTTCAGCTCTTGGTTACCTGCTCTGCTTCTCAGCTGCATCATTACTGGATCTAGAGGTTGAGAGCCCCTCAGGATCTGTTTTATTCGGATCTTATCTACTTCGGCCGGTTCGGCCCCTTTCTTGAGGAGTATCTGGTGTAGAATCTTATCTAGGCGCCTCATGTACTCGGTCATCCTCTCACCTCTTCTCTGATAGGTGTGTTCGTACTGATATACCAGTTCGGCCGCCTTTTCGGTTCGCCCAAAAACTTCTTCAAGAACGTTTAAATAATCTAAAGCAGTACAATCTTTTCTACTCAGTTTCAGGTTTCTCACCGCTTCTGACGCAGGTCCCTTTAAGCTCTCGGTGATCCTTTGTTTTTTCTGGGCCTCAGGGACATCCCACTCATCCAGAGCCTGCATCGCCTGTTCCACCCATTCTTCAAAGGTTTTTCTCCCCGCCGGAGTTGGTACGTTTCCTGTAAAATTTCTTAACCGTCGATAACCGAAGTTAGTGTGAGGAGGGCTTGTTTTCTGACATTTAGCCAGTAGATCTCCAATAGCCACGATAAATTCAGGCCCGATCATGGCCAACGGACTAGGCGCGGGAACACTTTGCGGATTCGCCACGTGGCACACTTGGCTGAATTAGTTGGACTTCCACACCTCATCGGCCAGTTTCATGCTCGCGCCCTGAAAACATGGTGGAACACCCTTTCTCCATTCAAGAAGAACATACGTGTGAGAGGTATCTGTGTTCTTTACAATGTCCAGAATTAACCCCCGATGGTCTGGTGTCAGCGCGGCCACGGCCTGGCGAATCTGATCTTCGGCCCAAGTGTCTGCGGGAATATCCATGACTATACAACATTCTAACTGACTACTGTGCTCCTCACACCACTCGGCAACAGTGTCTGGATCCATATTTAACCCTTTAGATGCGGTTTTCCCAGAGACTGGATCGCGGACGAGCCCCCACGTGTAGCGCTCACTCCCGGAGGAGCCGCTGAAAATGAACCACAGGTCAGTCTCCCCGCACTAGGGAATAAATATACTCCAACACCGCTGTGAGTTTTTATCATTTAAATAGTTTACTAAAATAGTAAGCAGATGTTTAGACACGGTATTCACAGATATTATTACAGTACTTTCGTATCGCGGTAAAAGCGCGTAGCGGGAAAGAAATGAAACACGAGGCTTCGTATTTCGGAAAAAATATTTTCACAACCGAACAGAAAAGAAATGCAATTGCACGAAATTCGGAAAAGGGACACGTAGCGGAACCCAAAAATACAATCTCTTCGTATTCCGGTAAACACGCAGCGGAAAAGAGAAAATAATATATTCGGAACGTATCTTTAACCCCCGTTCCGATTCGTAACAGAATGAGTCCTGCACAGGTTAAGTCCCGGAATGTAAAAGGTGTGTATGTGTGTGTGGTACCCGGGTACAGTTCAACTGGCCAGTGAATTTACTTAAGGAATGTCTTCGACTAGTCAAGTTGGGGCCCTGTGGACTTTAAAGAGAAAACAGCAGCGTGTTCCTTAATTACATACGGCCTTGGAGGCCTCTCACCCATCCACCGGTTGCTTTAGGCTCCGCTGACCCAGGACGTCTCTCCGCTCGATATTGACTGGGGATACTTGCGGCCGGATCCGTTGTCTGACTTTCCGTAGCTTGTCCAGTTCACCGCCTGCTCTCCGTATCCGATCAACTCGCGGCAACTCCTCACTCGAGGTCTTCGGTTTCTTTGATCTGCAGCAATCTCTGGAACTTGGAGGTCTCCTTCTCCTCAGGCTGAATGACCTGATAAAGGAACTGACAGGTCTCACTCGCGCTCTGGCCTAGGCCCTCTAGTGATGTCTGGCACTGCGTCTGCTCTCTCTCGTTCCCTCGCGCGCTCTGGCGCGTTCTCCACGAGGTTCGGGATGTAAGTGTGCTGGGTCCCACCCCTTCCTGTCTCTTTGCAAAGCACGCCGGGAAATGTAGTCCCAATGTCCAGTGTCTCTAATCGCGATTGTCTCCATCTTGTGGCCAAAAATAGGTACTGCCAGCAGCAAGATTTTAACACAGCGCTACAATAGAATCACCCAGCAACAATTGCCTTCTATCAAGTACCACCTATTCATTTTTGTCCTTGGTTGCAGTGCTGCATACCTCAGGCATACGGGATGGTGGTTCCTCAACTATGGTGTCTGAGCCTACATCCATCTTACCACTACACTCTGAAAGTGCCTCAAAAGAATTAAGAAGAGCCACAGATTGTGGGACATGCCTTCTATCCACAACTCTAAGTCTACCAGATCCTACGGTAGTCCATCTGCCGCTCCTAGGAGGCCTCTGTGGCAGTGGCTTTGTAACAATCATAGCCTGAGTTTCTCTAACAGATAATTTACAAATCTCAGACTTCAAACAGGCAATTTCCTGCTGCAATAAAGAGAGCTGCCTACATATCAGGCACACTCCAAACCTCCAAAAATTGGATCTAAAAACAAATGCATGGCAGCTCTTACACTGGACCAAGCCTGCCATTATAAAAGAATGGATTTAAAACCAGCAAATCTTACCTTTTTGTAGGTTTTCTACCTCCTGTCAAACCTCAGACTACCTCCAGAGTATCTCCAGAAGATCTCCTCTAAGTGTTCACTTAGAAGGCTTGACAAGCTCAATTAGCAAGCTAATATCCCCAACCTTTATATAGTCACCTAAGTACACCTCCCCCAGCAAGGAGTGGACAAGCTAAACCGGTAGCAAATACCACCCAATTGATTCCAATTGTATGCTAATCAGTATGAAAATGAGTCACCAGCCTAACCTAATTTACTCACCAGACCTAACTTAAAACCTTAAGATGAATAGAAAAGATCTGTTTGAAACAAAAATCAAAATCACTCACCAGAAGATCTCCTCTAAGTGTTCACTTTGAAGGCTTCACTTAGAAGGCTTGACAAGCTCAATTAGCAAGCTAATATCCCCAACCTTTATATAGTCACCTAAGTACACCTCCCCCAGCAAGGAGTGGACAAGCTAAACCTGTAGCAAATACCACCCAATTGATTCCAATTGTATGCTAATCAGTATGAAAATGAGTCACCAGCCTAACCTAATTTACTCACCAGACCTAACTTAAAACCTTAAGATGAATAGAAAAGATCTGTTTGAAACAAAAATCAAAATCACTCACCAGAAGATCTCCTCTAAGTGTTCACTTTGAAGGCTTCACTTAGAAGGCTTGACAAGCTCAATTAGCAAGCTAATATCCCCAACCTTTATATAGTCACCTAAGTACACCTCCCCCAGCAAGGAGTGGACAAGCTAAACCTGTAGCAAATACCACCCAATTGATTCCAATTGTATGCTAATCAGTATGAAAATGAGTCACCAGCCTAACCTAATTTACTCACCAGACCTAACTTAAAACCTTAAGATGAATAGAAAAGATCTGTTTGAAACAAAAATCAAAATCACTCACCAGAAGATCTCCTCTAAGTGTTTACTTTGAAGGCTTCACTTAGAAGGCTTGACAAGCTCTTCTACTTCAAAGTGCAAATTAACACCTCCTATATAAGGTATAAGTGACACTTTACATTAGGGACACGCTATGTTCGGGCAACAAGCAAAGCTTGTGGCAAGACCGGAATTGCAATTCCTGTCATTAACATAATTTCTGGAGACATAAATAACATCTCCAGCAGTTGTCTTATTGTTAACATTGGAATAAGGCCCCTAGCAAGTTGTACGTATTGTGAACTAATCCAACTAATGACAACTTAAAACAGCTGAAAGACTTGGTTGAGGAACATACACCAACCATACCAGTTGCTATGTTACTCTACCTACTCGTCTATTATGGATCACACATATTTCTCAAAACATTGCAAATTCTTTATGGTATTACTCATTTTTTTATAAACCCTGTTTAAGTAAGGACACAACACTATCATCCAATTCCAGCTGGTTTTATCACAACATTTAAATCATGTATATCCTGGCCTAACTCATGTTATGGGTTATCATGTTATGGGTTGGCAACAAGAAATGTGAAAAAACATTTGTATAACATGGATTTATTGTCAGACTGTGCAGACAACCTAAATCGAGTATTTGTTGCAATATCTATCTATCTGTTGTTATGGAAACAGTTTTGGGGGTCTGTCCAAGTCTTGGAACTCAGACATAACTGATTGCTTTGTCTGTCCCTTCTCCACCTGAGAAACACTCAAGGAACCTGTGGTCACCTTTCAAGTTATTTGACTGGTAGTGCTTGCATCATAGTGATGTTACCCAGAGTTAGAGAAGCTCCATAGCATAGAACCCACAACCATCAGCCAAATACTTAAGTAATTATCCAGATTTCTTGATAATGGCCCAACGTAACTTCCTTTTGAGTGTAATTGCTAATGGTCTACAGCATTTGCAATACGCAAATATTATGGAAATCTTGTTAACAAAGAAATATAATCTTCAAGCCTTCAAGAAATCCCTCAAAACCCACCTCTTCAGATTAGCGTACCACATCACTGATGCAACTCATCCCTCTGCTCACCTACTCACACTTGATTGAAGCCGCTTCTATGGCCCCACCATTCCCAAACCACTGGCACTAATCATCCTGCTATCTAGTGAAATTCCTCATGTCTTCCTCAACCCCCAATCCCTTTAGACTGTAAGCTCCTATGAGCAGGGCCCTCTACACCTCTTGTTTCCATTTTACGTCCGTTTATTTGTATTTCGTTCCCTTTGGCTATTGTAAAGCGCTGCGGAAACTGTTGGTGCTCTAAAAATGATGACAATAATAATAATAATAAAGCGAATTGCGTCATTTCTGTTGTACTTTCGATAAAGTATGCCGTGTATGAAAAAAACACATGTTCGGAAATTTTGATTTCATTAAATATTATATTTTCTATAACATATATAGACAGAAATTCACAATAATCACAGCAAATGTATTTTTTAAAAGTTGTAAGCACTTTGTAACTCATGGATAATTGGGATATGGCTTCGTTAATCCTTATTCATGAAGATACTTCCTAGTCTGGGCACAGCTCGAAGGAGAAGCTGCAAAACACTGCAGTTTTATGCAGGGTCTGTATAAGAGATAAGACAAACGGGTCATTCCCAACTTTGTGTCTCCCTTTTAGAATTCATTCTTAATATTTTAGTAGGAAATATCTTTTTCAGGTAATCCTATAAAATTATAATTTAAGGACATGTTGGGCCCTATCACCTGTTGTTAGCTAAAACGCCAACGCTACATGAAAAATCCAGCGTGAGTTGCTAAAATGTAGCACCTGTCTACCTACCAACAGATCACCTTGTCCGCGGGAGGCTGTGTTCAAGATTGTTTACGGAAACGCTAAGACCCGGGCTGAGACCCAGCGCTAATGCAGTTGTGTACAGGATAGAACAATTTTTTCCATACCTATCCCCCGCCCTCACAAGCTTGTATAAGTATGAACACATCCAGCGAAGAGCCCTCACACCCCTGCATTATTAAAATCCTCCAAGGTGGCCGTATCATCCATGTTTTGATGCACACATACAGAGCCGTAGCTAGCTCCTTTTGCACCCAAGGCAAAAACAGAAAATTGTGTCACCCCCACATAATTTTAAAAATCAGAGTCCCCGACCAGTGGATCAGTGCTAAGCTCCTGGATGCTCCCCGTGACCAGAAGCAGTGGATCGGACCACCCTTTGCGCTGTGGGATGTCGGATATAATCTCTGCACGTGAATACAACACGTTTGTATATATTGGATTCGACAGGGATGAGAGGCAAGTATGTGATTTTGGGGGGGGATCCAGCTGGTGCTGACTGATTCTGCAGAAGCGGCGTCACTTAGCACCAGCGTCTAGCTGTGGGTAACTTTTGTAGCTATGGCGGGATGGTAATTAGCGTTAGGACTTTGCGCTCCCCATGTTAAGTATAGGGAGCGCAAAGTATAGTAACCTCGCGCTGAAAAGCACAATCTCCTGGATTTTTTAACCTGTTACCATTGGGATTGTAATATGAGGGTCCTGTGCTAGGATGTGATATGGGCAGCATGCAGTAACCTCATTTAACCTAGCACCAACGCTCACATGTGTGAGTGCTAGCGTTAAGGAGGTGATAGGGCCCTACATATATAATGCACACACAGTACATGTACAAATACAATACACACAGAATACATACACGTATAGCAAAAGAACATTTAGCATAATATACACCCCCTCAGAATAATATACACAGCCCTGAGCCCCCAGACTATTTTCCCCAGTTCACATGGATATTATTGACCCCAGCTCATATGGGTATATATTGCCCCAGTTCACATGGATATGGCCAGCTCATGGATATTGCCCCCCAGCTCTCATGGATATTGCCCCCCAGCTCTCATGGATAATGCCTCAGCTCACATGGATATGCCCCCCAGCTCACATGGATATGCCCCCCAGGTCTCATGGATAATGCCCCCCCAGGTCTCATGGATAATGCCCCAGGTCTCATGGATATTGCCCCCAGCTCTCATGGATAATGCCCCCAGGTCTCATGGATAGTGCCCCCAGGTCTCATGGATAGTGCCCCCCAGGTCTCATGGATATTGACCCCAGGTCTCATGGATATTGCCCCCAGGTCTCATGGATAATGCCCCAGGTCTCATGGATATTGCCCCCAGGTCTCATGGATAGTGCCCCCAGGTCTCATGGATAGTGCCCCCCAGGTCTCATGGATATTGACCCCAGGTCTCATGGATATTGCCCCCAGCTCTCATGGATATTGCCCCAGCTCACCTCTCATTGCCGGCGGCCACGTGCTTCCTGCTTGAACGGCCGCTGACAAGAAGTGCAGCCGCTTGCCTGGGATCGATGAAACAGCCTGCACGATCTCGCGAGATCGCGGCTGGCTGTTAGATCCCAGCCGAGCGGCTGCACTTCCTGTCAGCGGCCGTTCAAGCAGGAAGCAAGCGTCCGCTCGCAATCGTTTCGGGCGGGACGCGTCACAGCTGTGAAGGGGCGCAGCCATGGCTCGAGTCCTGCTGGAAAGCTGCGGGAACGCAGGTTCCCGCAACCTGCGTTCCGCAGCTTTCCCGCAGGACTCGAGCCATGGCTGCGCCCCTTCACAGCTGTGCCCGAGGCACGTGCCTCACTCGCCTCGCCCTTCCTATGGCCCTGCACACATATATTAATTAAGGCTGATGAGCATTGCATGATAAATGCCACCCAACAGCATGTAGAATCATTACAATGCATTTAATAGAAGGAAGGCCAGGTGAGCGTCAATAATTTCCCTGCTGCAGCATATAAATAATACATGTTTCAGGCCAAGACTTATCCATGTGTTCTTTTAAACATGGTCCACACGGTTACCCTAGTAATCAAACGCTTCCATATTGTGAATAACCCCCCAGCATAAAATGTTTAAAATTAGGCAATATATTACAATTAGGATATATGTGGATAAAGGATACATTTATAATAGAGCCTACTGCAATAGCAGCAACATTGCTGACCTGACCAGATCCATTACTATGATGTATGGGGCCAAGAGAACACCTGTGCTGCTTTCCATTCAATTGCCTGTTAATTTTGGGCAAGGACCTTTGGACTTTTTTTTCCCTTTTTTTTTCCTTTTTCATCACTTAACACGAGGGTTGAGCAGTAGGTAAATATTTGCGATTAGCGGCCGTAAAAAAACATAGGGCAAGCACCAAATGATCTGCTGGTTACAATAGCGCAAGTGCTCTCTAGCGTTCCCCATGTTAAGTATAGGACGCGGTAAGTACAGTATACTCGCGCTACGAATCGCAAGCTAACACGCGTTAAGTGATTTTTTCCCGTTTCTAGTGGGGGGGCAAACGGTCAGGCGCTAGACTTATTTTACCTGGCGCTGAACGCAAAAACATGCTGAAGTTAGGGTTAGCTCACACCAGGTGATAGGGCCTGTTGTGTTATCCATGCTAAGACAATTTTTTGGATTTCAGTTTAGGTAATTGTTATACAGCATGAGGAGATAGAGTATCTCTAATTATGTTAACAAAGAAACCTGGCAGCCAATGATGAGGAAGATTTGCTCCTAATAAAATAAAATTGTTCTCTAGGACAGGAAACATGTCAAATGAACTTCAAATCAAAATGAAATACACAGTATATTAAGTTTGTAAATCAACACTAACCCTTAGGAAGATATAGCAAGCTGTCTTTGTGCAGAGCAGTGAATTTCATCTGGACAGATTTAACGGCAGTGCTCTGCGTGGGTCGCGTAGCAAGAAACAACTGCCACTGTGTACAATAAATATTTATAATCTATACAGAGCCCAGTAGACTAAAGGGACATGTCTGGCAGCTTTCTTCTCTATATCAAAGCAAAGCATAACTTTGATAAGGTGTAAGAAGCATATATTAGAACTGGAAGGACAATGGAGGAAATGTGCTGTATTGAATAATTTTCTTACCTCAACCACGGCCCAATCCATCTGTAATCAGTTAGATGTATAAATACAATACAATACTGAGCATCCTTTTATATTAACAGTATATTAGGTTTAAAGAGAGAGAGATAATATAAAATAAGAAGGTGCTGACAAAGGGCGCAAATCTGGTTATATATAACAAATAAATAGCTGCTGCAAGGTATACACTCAAAAAGTTGTACACCAAAAGCAACAATAAAACAAACAAGTCTTTGCGCATCCTTTTTATGGACTACATATTGTATGTGCGAGGACTTTTGTTTGTTTTATTAAAGAGAGAGATAATGTCTTCACTCATTCTGTTCTTGATTTAAAAAGGAAATCCATTATATAGCATCTTATTTTTTTCGCATGTGTTTTTACATTAAAAAAGCAATCGTTCTAACCAGAATTTTAATAACTACCTATTACACCTTCACTACCAAGGGATTTTCCATATAACCATTGTCAAGAACCAGTGTTTTTCTTTAAAGAAAAAAAATCACTTTTCATTAATTATATAGTAAGAAATCATTGCTTAAATTCACATTGTATCTTTTGTATTGTAGGTAGTAGCCCTATTTGACAGACATATATTGCAGTCTGCTGTCCAATAAGGTCTACTGCAGCTCCGGCTCAGTGCTGAATCAGCTGGGGATCTGTGATTACACATGTATTCATTTATAAAGTATTTTACCAGGAAGGATACATTGTGATTTCTCTTGTTTTCAAGTATGTCCTAGGTTCAAGAACACATGCTGAGTCCCAGCTGTTCAAGCGGTTTTAGCATCATGTCTGTGAGGCCCGAGGAGTAAAATGTTTTGTGGCACATTCTGAAGCCCACTGGCAAATGAAATTTGTTTGCAATAAGTGAAATTCCTTTGTAGAATTAGATCAATTCGAGTATACTTTGTATTGAAAACTGAGTATACATGATCTTGGTAGTGAAGGGGTTAACTGTATTAATCCTTACATGTATATCACCCACTCCCATGCACATCTGTTCCAACACGCAATGAGAAATTAGAGCTGGAGAGCTCTCTCTATGGGTGGTTTTCCTGCTTTTTGTAGCACTGTGTGTCAACATCATTATAGAGAGACAATCAAGCTAAATGTACCCGATTGTCCCCCTAAATGAACGAGTCCTATAAGCGGTCAACTGCACTTGACTGATGTAAGATGCCATTTTCATTATCTTGTTGATCACCCAGGAAGTACTTGAAAACGAGAGAAATCTCAATGTATCCTTCCTGGTAAAATCCTTAATAAATAAGTAAATAAATAAATATCAGACACTTGATCACATATTGCAAACACAGTACAGAATTCCACAACACAATTGAATGTACTGTGTTCTAATTTGTCTGTCTGATTTTTGGTTTTTAGATTCTTTCAGGTCTATTCAAAGAAAGGTGAAACTCAGGAGAATGACTGGAGAAGTGAAAATTCTAGGTCAAAATAGCAAAACCAGAAAAATTCTCTCATTTATCTCACTTTCCAAATCAGCTATTTGGTCTAAATTGTTCTCTTCTCCTGCTGATTCTCCTGAGTTTCACCATTTAGTGAATAGACCTGTTTGTCTCAATGCTTTTAATATGATCAATTTACGTAAAGTTGTGCATTATCAAATACGTGATAATTCCATGTGGTGTATGTAGCGGATCCCCGCTACCCTGCCCGGGTAGATCCGCCGTCAGCGCCGAGCTGGTCTGGGGGTGTAGAGTCAGGGGTAGCGGGCGGTAGGGATTCGGCAGTGATCCAGTGTTTCTTTCCACGGTCCTTGCAGCGTCGCGGTTCCCCAAGCCCTGTTATCCCCAATTACTAGCCGAGGCAAGAGTAAAGGTTCAAACAGGAATGAGTTTATTTTAACATGGAGAATACAGGGGTATTTATGAGGAATTAAACCATTGTTCTCCCCTGGCCCGCCCTCAGTCCTCCTGCGGTGATCTTTGTTTGTACCTCAAGCCATAGCCCAATCTGCCTTGGTTAACCTGGGGGAACCCCTGCGGTGTGCAGCCCTTATCTCGGGTCTCGGCGCCAGCTCGTCTGTCCCCCCCTCCCAGAGCCTCTCCCTGTCTGGCCAGCGCCCGGCCCCCCCCTGTGGTGTGAGCGCTCCTTGTGGCTTTCTGCCTGAGTTTGGGGTTTTACCAGGGATTTCGGGGTGATCCCCTGGGAGCGGCGGCATGCTGGGGGTACAGCCTGGTAGCTCGGGTCCGGGGGCTGGTTCAGTCCAAAAAGTGCCCGGATCGGATCCACGGAGCCCGAGCTGCGAAGGGGGAAAGTTCGGCGGCTGTACCCGGGCAAGAGTCACTGGTTGCCGGCCGCGCTCCCAGCGAGGGATCCCTGGTCGGCGTTCGGGTTTCTCAGGGTGTTTCGTTCTATAATTCGCACCCCGTAAGCACCTATTTTTAGGAGCCCACTGGCCAAGAAGCGCTCTTCTGCGTGGTTTCCACGCTGCGGGGCAAGGCGGGCAAGTTTGGGCGGCTTGGCAGAGACAGTCAGCGGCGGCTCGAGGCATTCACAGACCGGGCGTCTTCCCGGGGCTGTGGACAGGCGGGGAACAGGTCAACCATGGGGAGAATTACAGGGGGCACTTATAAAAATACAACCTAACGAATTCTTTAATATACCATACTAAAACAACCTTTTTAAAATTTTGTACCGCGCTACGGTATAGTGGCGGCCGTCCCGTCACAGTGTATATATATACAGTCAAAAGAAAAGAATTTTATAAACAGTGATCTTCCAGAGCGCACATACAAGTGCATGAAATAGCTCGGTGTTCAGTTAGTGAAAAAGAGATTAAAAAATACTTATATATGACACAATGTTTTTGGATATTCTCATCGTGCTAATATTATCTATTTAGACAGCATTTTATCTTCTTTTACACATATTTATTTATAATGATTTATGGTTTTATTTGCACACGTGGCTGTAAATGTGTTTTATCAGATTTCTGTGATTCTTTGATAATTAGCTATATGTAGGGAAACAATGAATCTATCCACCTGTTTCTTAAATGGTAGAAAGGTACCAGTATTCCTTTCCAGATAATCTATAGTTATAAATCAGCATTACGCAAAACTGACCTAATGTTTCCATGTAATCTGATAAAACCAGAAAGCAAACCATTTATAGTACTGAGAAGATTACAAAAACAGCTGGACTTCAAAAGGTTTTTGAGCTATTAATATCAAATTAAGGAATTTGGTGGAGGCTGGAAAATCGTTACAGTAAATATTTTACTTTTAAATAATATATTCTGTGTATTGCATACATTTATGAGTACAGGATGCTAAGATAAATTGGTGTAGCTACGCACTGCCCTCTTGCTGTACAGCAAGCTAACTCCATGCATTCTGCTTTCTGAAATGTCAGTTTTTAATGTAGGTTTCAAAATCGTGATTTTGCTAAATTTAAATCATACAAACCAAGCACTGATTGCTCAGACACCGGCAAAGGTAAACTCAACCATAGAGAAAGAAATATATGCATTTAATGGTTTGATTATCGAGCACTTTTTGTTAAAAAAAATATTATTAAAACATTTATGTAAAACATCGGATACATAGTTCACATCTAAATGCAAGGTAAAATAGCCAATATTGTTATTCTGTCAAAGTTAAAGTATTAAAATAATTTTACTGCGTACTTTAATTTGATAATTTTTATTGATACTACATTAAAGTGCACATAAACAGTATTCTGTCACAACTGGGAAGAATTCCCATACAAAGAAACTAACAGGGTTATTCAAAGAGAATCAAAAAGTCACCTCATGTTCGGTGACTTTTCTTTCTCTTCTATTCGGCTTGATTCGGCGATCCCATTTCGGCAACCCTGCGGTGTATTCAGGAAGCACCACAGGGCCGTCATAGTACAAGGAAATGCCGCCGAAAACCTGCAGACACTCACTGCAAAACTCAGGTGAATGCACACCAAAACCCGCAAAAACACGCCGGAGAAACCCGATCAGGAGCCGATCAGAGCGCAGAGCAGCCGCCGGAAAAACCCGACACCGCAGACGAATGGAGTGAAAAAAAAACGCTTGAAAGTTTGAAAGTGAAACGCTGTTTGCAAACAAACTACTGAGCGAAAATGTCTGAAATTTACATATGAGGTCCAGGGAATGATAATAAAAATGGCTGTTACAGAAAAAACATTAAAAAAAATATTTAAGAAAAAAAAAAAAATCGGACATTTTTTTTTGCAAAAAAATCCCGAAAAAAAGGCTTAAGATATCATAAAAATAAAGAAACTTTTTACTGCAGAATATTATAATAAACAGTTTGTTAGATAATGAATGAAAACTGGAATATTTTTTACAATTGAAGCCTATGGGATTCGCCTGAATAAACCTGCCGAATGAAACCACCAAATGGCAGGGCATTAGGGGAACCTTTCACTGCTGGTTTTTGTTCTCTGAATAGACGAAGCATTGCTTCTCTATAGGGAATTCACTGCCCTCGAACAGGCACCGTATGTGCAGGCAATTCGCCAACATTTGGCGAACTGCCTGCTCTCTGGATAGCCGAATGGCCAGGAAAGGTAACCGTACGCTGAATTTCAGTGTTCGGTTACCTATCGACCCCAATTCGGAGCTCTTTGAATAACCCTGTAAGAACAAGTGGACATTGGAGAAATTAAATGAACAAAATAATAACTTTGTACATTATCTTAGATATAAAAAAAACCAATATGAACAAACAGAGGGTTATTCAAAGAGAGCTGAATTGGTGCCGATATTGCACCGAACAGTGAATTTCCCCATATGCAATTTAAGAGCCATTCGGCTATTCAAAAAATAGGCAGTTTGCCGAATATTGGCAAATTGCTTGCACATACGGTACCTGTTCGACAGTGAACTCCCCATAGAGAAGCAATAGTTAATCTATTCAGAGAACACCGAACAGCAGTGAAATGTCACTGAAATGCCCTGATTTCTGGTGGTTTAATCCTGCAGGTTTAATCAGGCGAATCCCATAGGTTTCATTGTAAAAAATATTCCAGTTTTTATTAAATATTTATTAAACCATTTAATTTGCAACAAAAAGTCTATTTATTTTTAAGGATTTTTATGCATTTTTTGGATTTCTTCAGCGAAATTTATTTACGATTATTTTTTTTTAAATAACTTTTTTATTATTATTCATAGGACCTCATATATTATTTCCACGCATTTTTGTGCAGTAGTTTTTTTTGCAAACAGCTTTTAAAAGTCATAGGTTGCTTTTTTTTTTTTTCTTACCCATTTGTCAGCTTTTTCCGGCTGTTGGTCGGCACTCTGGTCGGCAGATGGTCTTCTTTTTTCGCATGCGTTTGGCGGTTTTGCGGAAGATCGCCAGATGCGTTCGGATTTTTTCGGCAGTTAATCAGATCGGTCCGAATTTGTTTCGGCGGTCTTTCTGTTCGAATCAGCGGTTTTTCAGATGTGCTCGGTGGATTTTCCCTGCGCTTCAGGGACCCGTTAATGAATGCCGAATTCACCGCAGGGTTGGGAAATTTGACACCCAGAAGTGCGGGGAGGGGGAAGAAAGGGTACTGAAATTCCCGTGGAATTTTGGTGCTCTTTAAATCATTATTGGGGGGGGGGGGTTTAGAAAGAATTTTACCAGAAAGGATACATTGAGATTTCTCTCGTTTTCAAGTTATTCAAAGTCATAAGAATAGTAATAGCTGACTAACACAAGTAGAGATACATGAAGTTACATATCTGAAATTGAAGAATGGTCTTGCATGAACAACACTGGTGAAACAAAGAAAACCAAAAACCTTAACATTAATATTAACATGATTAGAAAGAGTATCCACCCAAAAGCTGCCGCTTTCTGTGTTTCATAAACGGAGTATAAGTTTGCAATGTGCAATGCATGAAAAGGGGAACTACAGTCTAAGTCAATTATATATTTTTTTAAATATCAAACGCATTCGAATTTATTAAACCCCCCTAAATTTATCAACTGCTTTCGACTTTAATCAAACACTCCCAATATTTCGCAAATTTTATACATTTTCCAGCTCTGAGATTTTGGAAATCGAAATCTGGCGAAACAATTTTTTTTGCCACGCATGTGTCCAATTACAATTGTGTAGACACATATTGGCAGTGATAGGGTTAAATTTTAACTCCTCAGCTTACCTCATTACCGTTTTAACTCCTTAAAGCACTTATTATGGTGTTAAGCGATTTTGCAATCAAAGCAATGGAACATTGTTTTTTTTGTATAAAAGTTGTTACTAGCTTGTGAATATGCAAAGAAATGGAGGAGAATTACGATACAGTTTGCGCATCATGATACAAAAGAGAGGCTGAGCAAAGTCACTGATATTATTGCAGCCATGCAACATATTCTTACAGAGAAATATATGGTAAATATTCTAAAAGAGAATCAGACTAGAAATGTGCATTAGTTTTCAGAAGAATAAGATTTGATTGAATAATTTATGATTCATTCGAAACATGTATCAGTGAACAGATCCCTCAATGAGTGTTGTGTGGTAATAAATGATGACGCTGAGGACCTAGATTTATCTGCTTCTGTTTTAATTCATTTTCCAAATTTTCAACAACTGACAAAAAAAAACAATCATAGATTAACCCTTTCACTGTTGAGCCATTTCACCTCTGTTTGCCAAACTCATTTTTTACCGGTTTTGCTCATTATGTTTAAACATGATTTGAAGCAGGTGTCAAGTCCTGTGAAAAAGAGTGAGGGAACTCACCCACAAATTCCACAACCCCTATTACCTGAAGAAAAAATATATATATCACGAGTATAGCAGTACGTGTGATACCATTTTTATTGGGTTAACATTACATTTAAAAGACAAGCTTTCAAGAGTGTAAACTGGAAACTATACTGATCAGTGAAAGGTATCACTACGTACAGGTATACTCGCGATTTTGGCAACTAGACTAACGCGTTTTATATATAATATATATATCACATACATATATATATATATATATATATATCCAGGCACAGACTCCCCCAGAATTATATACACAGGCACAGACCCCCCAGAATTACATACACAGGCACTGGACCCCCAGAATAACATACACAACACTGAACCCCCAGAATAATATACACAGCACTGAGCCTCCAGAATAATATACACAGCGCTGAGCCCCCAGAATAATATACACAGTACTGAGCCCCAGAATAATATACCCAGCATTGGTTATATGGATATATTTGCCCCAGCTCACATGGATATATTTGCCCCAGCTCATATGGGTATATATTGCCGCAGCTCACATGGATATATTTTGCCCTAGCTCACATGGATATATTTGCCCCAGCTCATATGGGTATATATTGCCCCAGCTCACATGGATATGCCCCAGCTCATGGATATGCCCCAGGTCTCATGGATAATGCCCCAGGTCTCATGGATATTGCCCCAGCTCTCATGGATACTGTATCCTGCTCTCATGGATATGCCCCAGCTCTCATGGATAATGCCCCAGCTCTCATGGATAATGCCCCAGCTTTCATGGATATGCCCCAGGTCTCCTGGATAATGCCCAGCTCTAATGGTTATACCCCAGGTCTCATGGATATGCCCCAGGTCTCATGGATATTGCCCCAGGTCTCATGGATATGCCCCAGGTATCATGGATATGTCCCCCAGCTCTCGTGGAAATGCACCAGGTCTCATTGATAATGCCCCAGGTCTCATGGATATGCCCCAGCTCTCCTGGATATGCCCCAGCTCTCCTGGATATGCCCCAGGTCTCATGGATAATGCCCCAGCTCTCATGGATATGCCCCAGCTCTCATGGATATGCCCCAGGTCTCATGGATAATGCCCCCAGCTCTCATGGATATGCCCCAGCTCTCATGGATATGCCCCAGGTCTCATGGATAATGCCCCAGGTCTCATGGATATGCCCCAGGTCTCATGGATAATGCCCCAGGTCTCATGGATATGCCCCCCAGCTCTCATGGATATGCCCCAGCTCTCATGGATATGCCCCAGGTCTGTCCCAGCTCTCATGGATATTATTGCCCCCAGCAGCTCAGCTCACGTCTCTGTGGGCCCGATTCGAGGCAGGCCGCCGCCGCACATTGCTGGCGGCTGCGTGCTTCCTGCTACGTACAGCCGCTGGCAGGAAGTGCAGCCGCTCACCTAGGAAATATGTATTTTTTGGATTAATAAAAATTTATCTGAATTTTAAGAGATTGGTCAATTTGTCAGAAACACAAATCTGTGAAAGGTTCCCTCATACAATGTTGTAGGATAATAATTGATGATGCTGAGGCCACATTCCTTTCTGCTCCACTTTAAATTCTTATTCGAAGTTTTCAACAACTAGTAATAAAAAAACTGCCCAGATTTATTTTCCAAAAAATGCATGTACCTGACTGGCAACTTGTTTATATGTGTCTGAATTATTATGTATCCTTCAGGACAATAGGCCACTAGCAGCACCTTTGATTCATGGTTTTGTTTTTGCTTTTATGCATGTGTACCAGTTTTTCTTTTTCTTGTCTCCCAGGTCTCATGGATATTGCCCCAGGTCTCATGGATATGTCCCCCAGCTCTCGTGGAAATGCCCCAGGTCTCATGGATAATGCCCCAGCTCTCATGGATATGCCCCAGCTCTCATGGATATGCCCCAGCTCTCATGGATATGCCCCAGCTCTCATGGATATGCCCCAGCTCTCATGGATATGCCCCAGCTCTCATGGATATGCCCCAGGTCTCATGGATAATACCCCAGGTCTCATGGATAATGCCCCAGGTCTCATGGATATGCCCCCCAGCTCTCATGGATATGCCCCCCAGCTCTCATGGATATGCCCCAGCTCTCATGGATATGCCCCAGCTCTCATGGATATGCCCCAGGTCTGTCCCAGCTCTCATGGATATTATTGCCCCCAGCAGCTCAGCTCACCTCTCTGTGGGCCCGATTCGATGCAGGCCGCCGCCGCACATTGCTGGCGGCTGCGTGCTTCCTGCTACGTACAGCCGCTGGCAGGAAGTGCAGCCGCTCACCTGGGAAATATGTATTTTTTGGATTAATAAAAATTTATCTGAATTTTAAGAGATTGGTCAATTTGTCAGAAACACAAATCTGTGAAAGGTTCCCTCATACAATGTTGTAGGATAATAATTGATGATGCTGAGGCCACATTCCTTTCTGCTCCACTTTAAATTCTTATTCGAAGTTTTCAACAACTAGTAATAAAAAAACTGCCCAGATTTATTTTCCAAAAAATGCATGTACCTGACTGGCAACTTGTTTATATGTGTCTGAATTATTATGTATCCTTCAGGACAATAGGCCACTAGCAGCACCTTTGATTCATGGTTTTGTTTTTGCTTTTATGCATGTGTACCAGTTTTTCTTTTCTTGTGGGGATGAGCAATTTTCTCTTTGCTTACATTGGTTTTCATTAGGTGATTCTGTTTTCCTACGCATTATGTATAGTGCTAATTACTGCATGGTATTATGTGATTGTGTTTTGCATATGCATCATATTTTCTTTTTAGTACACATGAGCAGCTTTTATATATATTTTTGCAAAATGTTGAATAATTCAAGGCATCTCCTGGTGGCATGTAAGTTTCTTGCCAATTACGTACATAAAATAATAACGAAAAGCAGAAGAATAGGAGGGGCACATCGGTTCTCAAAATAGGGCTTAACCCCAGCAATATAATATGCACAAAAAGAGAGAGTACCGAGGATACAAGGAGTACTGGAATGTATCTATACTATAAAAGAGTAAGCCTTCAAGTGTCCGTCGCCAAAAGCGGACTGCGCATGCGCGACGGACATTTGAAAGTGGCCGTTAAAACAAACAGGTAGCTGCGCGTGTCGGCCGCCTGCAAAAAAAAAAAAAAATCGGCACGAGCCGCGCGCAGCTACCCGTGTGTTTAAACGCCGCAAGCCCCGATCCTCCAGCGGTGACCGTCCTCCGGCTGTCGCGGCCTGCTCGGCGGGCATCCAGGCTCAGGCGAGCCCCCGGCTTGGTTTGGGCCTACAGGCCCAGCCGAGCCGGGGACTCGCCTAAGCCTAGAGGCCGGCCGAGCAGCCAGCGACAGCCGGAGGACGGTCACCGCTGGAGCTCCGGGCCGAAGTTCCCAAAACATACTCCCCTAAATCGGCCCTGAGTTCCAGCGGTGACCTCCTCCGGCCGAGCAGGCTGCTAGGCCGGCCTCCAGGCTCAGGCGAGCCCCCGGCTTGGTTTGGGCCTACAAGCCCAGCCGAGCCGGGGACTCGCCTAAGCCTAGAGGCCGGCCGAGCAGCCAGCGACAGCCGGAGGAGGTCACCGCTGGAGCTCCGGGCCGAAGTTCCCAAAACATACTCCCCTAAATCGGCCCTGAGCTCCAGCGGTGACCTCCTCCGGCCGAGCAGGCTGCTAGGCGGCCTCCAGGCTCAGGCGAGCCCCCGGCTTGGCTTGGGCCTACAAGCCCAGCCGAGCCGGGGACTCGCCTGAGCCTAGAGGCCGGCCGAGCAGCCAGCGACAGCCGGAGGACGGTCACCGCTGGAGCTCCGGGCCGAAGTTCCCAAAACATACTCCCCTAAATCGTCCCTGAGCTCCAGCGCTGACCTCCTCCGGCCGAGCAGGCTGCTCAGGGCCAATGTAGGAGGATGTTGCCTACACATACTCACCGACATCGGCCCTTAGCTCCTCCAGCGATGGCGGTCCCGCTTCCAGCGTCCTCTCTGTCTCCGTTGGTCGCCGGTATGACGTCACGAAAGCCTTTGACCCCGGGTCAAAATGCCGGGGTCAAAGGCTTTCGTTACATCATGCCGGCGACCAACGAAGAGAGAGAGGACGCTGGAAGCGGGACCGCCATCGCTGGAGGAGCTAAGGGCCGATGTCGGTGAGTATGTGTAGGCAACATCCCCCTACATTGGCCCGGAGCTCCAGCGGTGGCTGTCGCAGGCAACTTGGCCGGCCTCCAGGCTTAGGCGAGCCCCCGGCTCGGCTGGGCCTGTAGGCCCAAGCCAAGCCGGGGGCTCGCCTGAGCCTGGAGGCCGCCGAGCAGCCTGCGACAGCCGGAGGACAGTCACCGCTGGAGCTCAGGGCTAATGTAGGTGAGTATGTGCTCTCCCACACCACCCTGCTTGCTCGGCCGGTATCCAAGGTTAGGCGAGCCCCCGGCATGGCGTTGGCCTAGAGGCCCAGCCGAGCCGGGGACTCGCTTGAGCCTGGAGGACGCCCGAGCATGCAACTCGACCGGCCTCCATGCTCAGGCAAGTCCCCGGCTCGACAGGTCCTCTAGGCCCAAGCCAAGCCGGGGGCTCACCTAAGCTTGGTAACCGGCCGAGCAAGCAGGGTGGGTGTGGAGAGCATATACTCACCTACATCGGCCTCGAGTCCTCCATCCGGTCCACACATACTACACCGACATCGGCCGTTAGCTCCTCCAGCGATGGCGGTCCCGCTTCCAGCGTCCTCTCTCTCTCCGTTGGTCGCCGGTATGACGTCACGAAAGCCTTTGACCCCGGGTCAAAATGCCGGGGTCAAAGGCTTTCATTACATCATGCCGGCGACCAACGAAGAGAGAGAGGAAGCGGGACCGCCATCGCTGGAGGAGCTAAGGGCCGATGTCGTGAGTATGTGTAGGCAACATCCCCCTACATTGGCCCGGAGCTCCAGCGGTGGCTGTCGCAGGCAGCTCGGCCGGCCTCCAGGCTTAGGCGAGCCCCCGGCTCGGCTGGGCCTGTAGGCCCAAGCCAAGCCGGGGGCTCGCCTGAGCCTGGAGGCCGGCCGAGCAGCCTGCGACAGCCGGAGGACGGTCACCGCTGGAGCTCAGGGCCGAAGTTGCCAAAACATACTCCCCTACATTGGCCCTGAGCTCCAGCGGTGACTTCCTCCGGCTGTCGCTGGCTGCTAGGCCAGCCTCCAGGCTCAGGCGAGCCCCCGGCTTGGCTCGGGCATACAGGCCCAGCCGAGCCGGGGACTCGCCTAAGCCTAGAGGCCGGCCGAGCAGCCAGCGACAGCCGGAGGACGGTCACCGCTGGAGCTCAGGGCCAATGTAGGAGGATGTTGCCTACACATACTCACCTACATCGGCCCTTAGCTCCTCTCAGCGATGGCGGTCCCGCTTCCAGCGTCCTCTGTGTCTCCGTTGGTCGTCGGTATGACGTCACGAAAGCCTTTGACCCTGGGTCAAAGGCTTTTGTGATGTCATACCGGTGACCAACAGAGAGAGGACACTGGAGCGGGACCGCCATCGCTGGAGGGCCGATGTAGGTGAGTATGTGCTCTCCACACCCACCCTGCTTGCTCGGCCGGTATCCAAGCTTAGGCGAGCCCCCGGCTTGGCCTGGGCTTAGAGGCCCAGCCGAGCCGGGGACTCACCTAAGCATGGAGGCCGGCCGAATTGCCTGCTCGGGCGTCCTCCAGGCTCAGGCGAGTCCACGGCTCGGCTGGGCCTCTAGGCCCAAGCCAAGCCGGGGGCTCGCCTAAGCTTGGATGCCGCCCGAGCTACTTGCTTGGCAGGCATCCAGGCTAAGGCGAGCCCCCGGCTTGGCCTGGGCCTAGAGGCCCAGCCGAGCCGGGGGCTCGCCTGAGCCTGGATGCCGGCCATACACACACACACACTGTAAAAAACATATATGTGTGTATATATATCCACATGGGGTTACAGTGTGTGTGTGTGTGTGGTGTGTGTGTGTGTGTGTGTGTGTGTGTGTGTGTGTGTGTGTGTGTGTGTGTGTGTGTGTATATATATATATATATGGACTGCGCATGCGCGCAGCCCACGGGGTGCTGTGGCGGTTGGATGCGTGCGCAGCCGGGTGTGCGCGCGCCACCCGCCGCAGCACGCCCAAAGCGTCCTACGGAGGTTTGCTGCGCGCGCATCCAACCTCCGTTGGACGCTTTGGGCGTGCTGCGGCAGGTGGCGCGCGCGCATCCAACCGCAACAGCCTGTTACTGAGGTTGCCACGCGCCTGAGCCCAGCGCCTGAGCGCAGAGCCCAGCGCCTGAGCGCAGAGCCCAGCGCCTGAGCCCAGCGCCTGAGCCCAGCGCCTGAGCCCAGCGCCTGAGCCCAGCGCCTGAGCGCAGAGCCCAGCGCCTGAGCGCAGAGCCCAGCGCCTGAGCCCAGCGCCTGAGCGCCTGAGCCCAGCGCCTGAGCCCAGCGCCTGAGCCCAGCGCCTGGGCGCAGAGCCCAGCGCCTGAGCGCCTGAGCCCAGCGCCTGAGCCCAGCGCCTGAGCGCAGAGCCCAGCGCCTGAGCCCAGCGCCTGAGCGCAGAGCCCAGCGCCTGAGCCCAGCGCCTGAGCGCAGAGCCCAGCGCCTGAGCCCAGCGCCTGAGCCCAGCGCCTGAGCGCAGAGCCCAGCGCCTGAGCCCAGCGCCTGAGCGCAGAGCCCAGCGCCTGAGCCCAGCGCCTGAGCGCAGAGCCCAGCGCCTGAGCGCAGCGCCTGAGCGCAGAGCCCAGCGCCTGAGCCCAGCGCCTGAGCGCAGAGCCCAGCGCCTGAGCCAGCGCCTGAGCGCAGAGCCCAGCGCCTGAGCGCAGAGCCCAGCGCCTGAGCCCAGCGCCTGAGCGCAGAGCCCAGCGCCTGAGCCCAGCGCCTGAGCGCAGAGCCCAGCGCCTGAGCCCAGCGCCTGAGCGCAGAGCCCAGCGCCTGAGCGCAGAGCCCAGCGCCTGAGCCCAGCGCCTGAGCGCAGAGCCCAGCGCCTGAGCCCAGCGCCTGAGCGCAGAGCCCAGCGCCTGAGCCCAGCGCCTGAGCGCAGAGCCCAGCGCCTGAGCCCAGCGCCTGAGCGCAGAGCCCAGCGCCTGAGCCCAGCGCCTGAGCGCAGAGCCCAGCGCCTGAGCGCAGAGCCAGCGCCTGAGCCCAGCGCCTGAGCGCAGAGCCCAGCGCCTGAGCGCCTGAGCCCAGCGCCTGAGCGCAGAGCCCAGCGCCTGAGCCCAGCGCCTGAGCGCAGAGCCCAGCACCTGAGCCCAGCGCCCAGCGCCTGAGCGCAGAGCCCAGCGCCTGAGCGCAGAGCCCAGCGCCTGAGCCCAGCGCCTGAGCGCAGAGCCCAGCGCCTGAGCGCAGAGCCCAGCGCCTGAGCGCAGCGCCCAGCGCCTGAGCGCAGCGCCTGAGCCCAGCGCCTGAGCGCAGAGCCTAGCGCCTGAGCCCAGCGCCTGAGCGCAGAGCCCAGCGCCTCAGCCCAGCGCCTGAGCGCAGAGCCCAGCGCCTCAGCCCAGCGCCTGAGCGCAGAGCCCAGCGCCTGAGCCCAGCGCCTGAGCCCAGAGCCCAGCGCCTGAGCCCAGCGCCTGAGCGCAGAGCCCAGCGCCTGAGCCCAGCGCCTGAGCGCAGAGCCCAGCACCTGAGCCCAGCGCCTGAGAGCAGAGCCCAGCGCCTGAGCGCAGAGCCCAGCGCCTGAGCGCAGAGCCCAGTACCTGAGAGCGCAGAGCCCAGCGCCTGAGCGCGCAGAGCCCAGCGCCTGAGCGCGCAGAGCCCAGCGCCTGAGCGCAGAGCCCAGCGCCTGAGCGCAGAGCCCAGCGCCTGAGCCCAGTACCTGAACACAGCCCAGCGCCGAGTGCAGAGCACAGAGCAGAGCGCCAAGCAGAGCACAATAGATGGCACAGAGCAGAGCACAACCCATTAAAGGCACAGAGCCGAGCACAACACAATAAACGGCGCCGAGCACAGAACCAAGCACAACACAATAAACGGCGCCGAGCACAGAACCAAGCACAACACAATAAACGGCGCCGAGCACAGAACCAAGCACAACACAATAAACGGCGCAGAGCACAATAAAAACCAGAGCACAATATACGGCACGGAGCAGAGCACAGAGCCGATGTGCAGAGCCCAGCACAGAGCCGAGCAAAACAGAATAAACGCCACAGAGCCAAGCACAATAAACTCCACAGAGCCGAGCACAGTACAATAGACGGCACAGTGCCGAGCACAACAGAATAAACGCCACAGAGCCAAGCACAATAAACGCCACAGAGCTGAGCACAATAAACGCCACAGAGCCGAGCACAGCACAATAAACGCCACAGAGCCGAGCACAATAAACGCCACAGAGCCGAGCACAGCACAATAAACGGCACAAAGCACAGCACAATAAACGGCCCGAGCACAGAACCAAGCACAACACAATAAACGGCGCGAGCACAGACCAAGCACAACACAATAAACGGCGCCGAGCACAGAACCAAGCACAACACAATAAACGGCGCCGAGCACAGAACCAAGCACAACACAATAAACGGCGCCGAGCACAGAACCAAGCACAACACAATAAACGGCGCCGAGCACAGAACCAAGCACAACACAATAAACGGCGCCGAGCACAGAACCAAGCACAACACAATAAACGGCGCCGAGCACAGAACCAAGCACAACACAATAAACGGCGCAGAGCACAGAACCAAGCACAACACAATAAACGGCGCCGAGCACAGAACCAAGCACAACACAATAAACGGCGCAGAGCACAATAAAAAGCAGAGCACAATATACGGCACGGAGCAGAGCACAGAGCCGATGTGCAGAGCCCAGCACAGAGCCGAGCAAAACAGAATAAACGCCACAGAGCCGAGCACAGTACAATAGACGGCACAGAGCCGAGCACAACAGAATAAACGGCACAGAGCCGAGCACAGAGCCAAACACAGCACAATAAACGCCACAGAGCCAAGCACAATAAACGTCACAGAGCTGAGCACAATAAACGCCACAGAGTCGAGCACAATAAACGCCACAGAGCCGAGCACAATAAACGCCAGAGCCGAGCACAATAAACGCCACAGAGCCAAGCACAATAAACGCCACAGAGCCGAGCACAATAAACGCCACAGAGCCGAGCACAATAAACGCCACAGAGCCGAGCACAATAAACGCCACAGAGCCGAGCACAATAAACGCCACAGAGCGAGCACAACAAACGCCACAGAGCCGAGCACAATAAACGCCACAGAGCTGAGCACATAAACGCCACAGAGCCGAGCACAATAAACGCCACAGAGCCGAGCACAATAAACGCCACAGAGCACAGCACAATAAACGCACAGAGCCAAGCACAGCACAATAGACGCCACAAGCCAAGCACAATAAACGCACAGCGCCGAGCACAGCACAATATACGGCACAGAGCACAGCACAATAAACGGCACAGCCAATCACAGCACAATAAACGGCGCCAAGCACAGAACCAAGCACAACACAATAAACGGCGCAGAGCACAATAAAGCAGAGCACAATATACGGCACGGAGCAGAGCACAGAGCCGATGTGCAGAGCCCAGCACAGAGCCGAGCAAAACAGAATAAACGCCACAGAGCCGAGCACAATAAACTCCACAGAGCCGAGCACAGTACAATAGACGGCACAGAGCCGAGCACAACAGAATAAACGGCACAGAGCCGAGCACAGAGCCAAACACAGCACAATAAATGGCACCGAACCAAGCACAACGCACCACACTTATCAATAGACTGCCCTCTGGGCAGGCTTTACACCTAGTAAGATAATAATATTGTATTAGCATACATGTATATAGTACACACTTTTATTGTAACTAAAAACTGTAACACAACCGTGTAACAAAAGAAACTGAACCACAGATTCCACACAAGTGGCAACAATGCCGAATGATAAGAGGTCCTCAGAATTGACCATAAGTGGCCTTACAATAGGTACATCAGGAAGGGAGTAAACCAACGAGGATAAAAGTATCTACCTAGTACCTCGGCAGTTCATGCTGCCTACCTTGCTCTCTAGCTTCACAGGTCAGCACTCAATGAGGAAGGACTCATAGTCAGAGTATAGGGATGCCACATTGGAAAAATCAAACCATTAAGAAGTGACTGTTAAAAACAAAAGGTACAGCATAGCTCAATGCGTTTTGCCCACACAGGGCTTAGTCTTGAGCTGAATACCCCACCAGCCTACCTTGTTTTATAAACGGGAGATAACAACCGCCAGCTGGAAAAGCCAGAATTGATCCCAACGA
Organism: Leptobrachium leishanense; assembly: GCA_009667805.1. Taxonomy (NCBI): domain Eukaryota; kingdom Metazoa; phylum Chordata; class Amphibia; order Anura; family Megophryidae; genus Leptobrachium; species Leptobrachium leishanense. The sequence continues at coordinate 235,122,656 of CM019063.1, forward strand.
GCTATTACTAGTAAATAATATGCACGTCGCTGCAGAGCAACTACAACGTGTGGCTAGTGATGGCCGGATCATGAACGAATCGTTCTTTTGATCCGGATCTTTTCACTGAACTGAGTGATTCGAATCACCAAGCTGAACGATCCGTTTTTTTTTTTTTTTTTTTTTCATTCAGTCAGTGAAGCTCTCCCAGCAGCTGTAATGTGATCCTAGAGTGTGTGAGTCAGCTCCGCCTCCCAGCTCTGCCTGGCAGCTGTAATGTATTACATTGTAACCATTCAGTCAGTGAGAAGGATCTGATTCTGCATCTTAAAAGCAGAACATTACACAGGCTCAATGATCCTTCAATAACTAAATAAAGGATTAACCCTCACTGCCCCAAAGATCTGGATTCCCTTTACATCTGTATCACTAACTTCCACATAAAATAAATTAAAATAATTCAATTGTTTTTTTTTTAATTATAACATTAGAGAGGAGCTGCAAACTTTCTGTCTGCCTTCACTGACATCACCAAAGCAGGCAGGAGGTTTGTTAATATAGTGCAGTGATGGCGAACCTTGACACCCAGATGTTTCAGAACTACATGTCCCATGATGCTTACCCACACTGAAAGGCTGACTGAGCATCATGGGACATGTAGTTCAGAAACCTCGGGGTGCCAAGGTTCGCCATCACTGGTGTAGGGTGCAAGAGGAGGAGTTTTGATATTATCTGTATAGTAATATAAGCCGGACAGTGCAGGGAGACCCAGGGGATAATTACAATCATTCTTCCTTGCCTTGCTTTATAAAAAGCTATTGCTAATGCTATAAGCAAAGGGACAGGTCCAATCGGTACTTCATACTAGTACTGAGTGTGAATGAATGCAGAGAGGAGGAGCTACTTTCCTTCTGCCTGCCTTCAGTGACATCAACAAAGAAGGCAGGAAGAAGCTTCAGTGAGAGAGACTGTAAGGGGGCGGAGCCAATTGGCAGCACGGGGCGTGACTGAGAGAGAGAAGCGGTTACTGGTGAGTCACACCACCCCCCCCCCTGTTTAACTTAGTGATCCGGTGATTCGGATCATGATCCGGATCATTTTTATGAATGATCCGAATCGATCCGATTCACAAAAATGATCCGAACTTCCCATCACTACGTGTGGCCGCCAGTATTACTTCCTGGTTCCGTTCATAGAGACAGCAGGGCGTGTTGAAAACGTCATCCGGCAAGCCCCGTCATGGTGGCGTGTTAATGCGCATGCGCAGCCAACGTCCTCAAGTTACCATGGTGATGCATCAAAGTTACCATTACCATGGTGATGCATCAAAGAGGCGTGTCCAAGGAATCCTCCAACGGACGACGTCATTATGTCAATACAGCAAATTTGCAGCTGAGATATTAAGGGGGCACATGAACTGCTGCAGTACTAGGTAGACACCTTTACTCTCGCTAATTTACTCCCTTCCTGATGGACCTATTGTAAGGCCACTTATGGTCAATTCTGAGGACCTATTATCATTGGGCATTGTTGCCACTTGTGTGGAATCTGTGGTTCATTTTTTTGTATTACACGGTTGTGTTACAGATTTTGGTTACAATAAAAGTGTGTACTACAGTATATATATACGTGTATGCTAATACTAATATATTATTATCTTATACATTACAGTTCTCCTTCTACCCTTGGTACTCTCTTTTTGTGTAATTACGTACATGTTTGTTTGTTTTTGGACATGCTATATTTGATGTCTCTTTGTGCAGCAACAGCAAATCCCTTTCCAATACTAAAGTGCTGCACATATGAGGCACCCAACTAGGAGTATGTAACAGTGTTATAGGTGCATTTTACATTTGTAGCTTTATTAGTTCGTTAGAAACCCCCTGACACAAATCGTAATTACTGATGAAACATTGGGTAGAGGATAGCAGGCAGGGCCTGGAGGCCAATGGGAAATCCCTCCCTGGCATTTTGCCGCAACAGCTCAAGAATCCCTGCCTGACGTCTTTGTGTTTGGGCCATAATTAGACCAGGGACATATAATGGAATTACCTCTGGTCACCAAGACGCATTGCACAATATTCCAACCAAACAGATCAATACTAGTCTACAATAACAGATTGAAATATAAAAAGGGGATTCAGATTATATAGTATCTGATAACCGGACAGTGTTTGCCAAGCAAAAACCACTCAAACGTTTAACAGATGTAAACATATTATAGATAGGGGAAGTTGGAAAGTGACCCACAGAGTAATCCTATTAGCAGATAGTAACAGATAAAAACAGACAATAATGATAATAACAATAAAAGTATTCATGCATAGCACAGACAACACAGATACAAACACCCTGCACCTAGAATTGTAGGTACAGGGTATCTTCAACATAGGAGAGGTCAGGGAAACCATATAGAACATCAGGCCTTTCCCTCCCAAATGCATCTCGGGGTGGATGTACCCCAAATTCAAAGTAACTCGCCTCCCAAATAATATAACTATGTATAAAACATTGAACTTGCTCCTGGTGTGAGCATTGCAGTACTTGAATGTCAGCATTTCCTAAAAAAAAACAGCCTCAGCAGAAGCATCACTATGATTCTTCTCCAGCGGCTGTTTGGAGTCTCCTTTTCTGAAATGCTGGTGTTTGTCACTGTTGCAACAATGCAGATTTTTGATGGTAATTGCAATTTTGCCAAAATCCAGCACTCTTAATATTAGGGATGCAACGATACCACTTTTATTAGGACCGAGTACAAGTGCGATACTTTTTCAAAGTACTCACCGATACCGAGTACCGATACTTTTATTCAAAGTCATGTGACGATTTCCAATAAAAATTTAGGATGATGCTGAAAGCCTGTATGATTTATGTTAATACTGAAATGTATTGCCAGATTCCCCATTTACCCCCTGCCTACACACACACCACACCTATGTATATACCCACTCAGATACATATATACAGACCCCAGACCAGATACATACAGTATATACAGACCAGACACACACATATGCACACAGACCCCAGACCAGACACCTATACATACAGACCCCAGACCAGACATCTATACACACAGACCCCCAGACCATACACCTATATACAGACCCCAGACCAGACACCTATACATATACAGACCCCAGACCAGACATAAGCAGAAAGACGCTGGGGAAGCTGGCTGCATGCCTTAAAAGCCTTTGGCCAGCGTTCCCTTCTGGCTGGCCGCTTTACCGAGCGGCCGCAGGGCAGTGACGTGCTCCCGCAAGATCTCGGCAGGAGGCAGCGTCACAGCCCGGTGTCCGCTCGGTAATGCGGCCAGCCGGAAGGGAACACTGGCCAAATGCTTTTAATGCATGTGGCCAGCTTCCCCTGCCCCGCGGATACCGGCAAGCCGGCCCAGCGCTGGCTTCCGGTATTGGGGGGAGGTATCTGGGCATTTGCATGAGTACGAAGTACTAGTATCGGTGCATCCCTACTTAATATCCCTCTAAATGAAGTGGGTCAAAAAAGCGATTAATTGGGCAAAAAAATTATATTGCCCCACTTTTATAAATCTGCCTCATAATAACTGCTTTATGCATACTGCTTTATAGGAATATGTTGTGTGATATATCATACACTTTTAAAATAAATCAGTTAACCCCTTCACTACTGAAATCGGGATATATCGGGCTTCAAAGGTCCCATCCAGTGCCACAATAGAGATATCGCAATCTTCAGATTCAAAAGCAAATGAGATTAGTTTGCTGCAAACTCTTTTCATTTGCTTTTGGGCTGCAGAAGGTGCCCCCAAAGTTTTAGCCCTGTAGGCATAATGCCCAAAGAGTTAAAACTGTGCAAAATCAGCTGATGATGCCCTGACATCGGGCATTCAGCAGCCAATGCAGGGGAAAAAAAACAAGTTGCAGCTGTAACAGCTGTAACTCAACTTCGCAGTAGATGGCACCATCTACTGGCCAAATAGGTTATTTACAGTAAGAAATACAAGGAATATGCCCAAATATGTCTTACTGTATAATTAAAAATGATTTTACAAATACACTGGTTCCTGACAATGTTTTTTTGGAAAATCATTTGGTAGTGAAGGGGCTAAATAGTAATAGTCTTCCTGTCCTCTAATTGCCTACTTGACTCCCTGCAATCATGCTTCCGTACCCTGCACTCAACGGAAACTGCTCTCAAAGTCACTAATGACCTCCTAACTGCTAAAAACCACAGCCACTATTCTATTCTCATCCTGATTGACCTCTCTCTGCTTTTGACACTGTCGACCACCCCCTCCTTCTACAGACTCTCAGCTCTCTTGGTCTCTGTGACACCGCACTCTCTTGGATTGACTCTTATCTGTCTGACAGGTCCTTCTCTGTGTCATTTTCTGGTAACTACTCCTCTTCAATGCCTTTATCAGTTGGTGTACCTCAAGGCTCTGTCCTACGTCCTCTGCTCTTTTCTAGCTACACTTCCTCCCTGAGCAAAATCATTAACAGCTTTGGCTTTAATTACCACCTCTATGCTGATAATACTCAGATCTACCTCTCCACCCCTGATCTCTCTCCTCCTGTCCTTTCAAAAGTCAGCGACTGTTTATCTGGCTTTTTTTCTGGATGGCCTCTCACCACCAAAAGATTAACATGATAAAGACTGAGCTCCTACAAATTCCTCCCTCTAATGACTCCCCACCTCCCGACTTCTCTATTATGCATGACGGTATTATCACTATCTCCCATCAGCCAGGTTCACTGTCTGAGTTAGACTGGATGTGGGGAATGAAGGAAAAAGCAGAGTCAAGTGTATTTCCACCTCCTGCCGCTACCAATTATATAATATTTCCAGAATTCGGCCATTTCTTACCGCTGACGCCACAAAGCAACTCATCCATGCCCTTGTAATCTCCCGACTTCACAATTGTAATAATCTTCTAGCTGGCCTCCCTCTCTCCTGCCTTTCCACCCTATAATCCATTCTGAATGCCTCTGCCAGGCTTATCCACCTCACCGTCTCTGCCGCTCCTCTCTGCAAATCTCTGAGTCTTCACTGGCTTGCCATCCACTGCAGAATTAAATACAAAATCCTTACCTACAAAGCTCTCACTAACTCAGCTCCCCACTACCTGTCTTCACTAATCACCAAATACACCCCAGCCTGCTCCCCAAGGTCAAACAGTGACTGGCGCCTAGCTTCTCCCTCATCACCTCTTCCCATGATAGACTGCAGGATTTCTCGTGCGCAGCCCCCACTCTCTGGAACGCTCTCCCTCGTACTGTCCGACTTTCTCCTAGCTTCCGTTCCTTCAAACGCTCCTTTAAGACATTCCTATTTAGGGAAGCCTACCACTCGACTCACTGATATATCTCACTGCCCTAACCTGTCCATCACTCTCATTAGTCCATCACTCTTACCTTGCAGTCCCCTCCTCCTGTTTCCACCCCCAACCCTTCTAGATTATAAATTCCCACTGGTATAGGACCTACGTTTCCTCTTGTACTGTTTTATTTTTGAGAAAGGATTTTACCAGGAAGGATACATTGAGATTTCTCTAGTTTTCAAGTATGTCCTGGGTGGCGAGTATGTATCATTAGGTGTCTTGCCCAAGGACACTTACTGGAGAGGTTGCTCGCTGGGTTCAAACCCATGACTCCACAGGCTCTCTCCAAGCAGAGCAGTGATGTTACCTCTACTCCACCCAGCCAGTTTGTCAAAATGTTGTTCAATGTATTGTAACCCTGTCTATATTGTGCCCATTGTTCAGCGCTGCAGAATATGCTGGCGCTTTGTAAATAAAGAATAATAATAATAATCATTGAGTAATCTGGCTGCTATTTACCTCTTCCCAACCGTGATATCCCAAAAAAAAATAATAATAAGACACACACAAACACACTACCAGTGTTTTTGGAAAAATCATTTAGATTATACAGCAAGAAATATTTGGGAAAATTTCCATTGTGTTTCTTACTGTAATAACGAATATGGTAGGCAGATGTCATGATCTGTGGGCCAAATGGAGTTACTACAGATAGAATTGCAGCTTGTGGCTCCGTTCTCCGGCTGGGGAAAGCCTGATAAAGGACATTCCTTAACTGATTTTAAGCAGTTTTAGCACCTTGGGCATTATGTTCATAGGGCTAAAACTTTGGGGGCACCTTCTGGAGCCCAAAAGCAAATGAAATTTCCTTAGCACACTTAACCTCCCTGGCGGTATTCCCGAGTGTGACTCGGGGTCAAATTTCGCTACCGCGAACGGTAACCCCGAGCCACACTCGGGCTGGATGTTTACTCAGCTCCTCCTGGCTCCCTGGCTGTCCCCCGCAGTGTGATCGCAGCGAGCTGCTTCCTGGAAGGCTCCCTGCGAGTCACATGCTAGCATAAAAGGAATCTTTTTTACAGTTTACAGCATTTTGGATTACACAGTGTAATGTTTATGAACGGCCACTAGGTGGCAGTACAGGATAAGAAATAGATCATACATCGTCTCACCCTTGCTTGCAGATAGATTTCAGTGTTTTTGTTGTATTTTATTGAATATCATTTATTTGCATTATTTTGGATAATTATTTTTGGGATAATAAATTATTATGTCGTGTTTCAAACTTTATCGGACTCCGTGTATTTACTATTTATTTTTTATTTATTTATTAATTTATTTATAAAGGATTTTACCAGTAAGGACTCTTGATTGCACGGATTTCAGTGCCTGATTCCTAATTATTACAGGCTAACTATGTACAAAAACACGTTTCCTTTAAAAAAAAATTGAGACGCTTTTAGACACAAAATTTTGAAAAAATTTGACCGCCAGGTAGGTTAAGGGGTTATTCAGAGAGGTCCGAAATGTCGCCAAAATGTGACCGGACACTGAAATTCAGCTTACGGTGACATTTTGGGGCCATTCGGCTATTCAGAGAGCAGACAGTTCACCAAATTTTGGCTAATTGCCTGCCTGGTCGAAGGCAGTGAAATCCCCCATAGAGAACCAATGATTCATCTATTCAGAGAACAGCAGTGAAAAGTTGCCGAAGTGCCTTGGTGTTCAGTGGATTCATTTGGCAGGTTTATTCAGGCGAATCCCATAGGCTTCATTGTTAGAAATATTACAGTCTTTATGCAATGTCTAATAAACAGTTTATTATTTTAATCTGAAATAAAAAGTCTCTTTATTGATTTTTTTAGGATATTTTAGGCATTTTTGGGGATTTTTTCCCTTTTTTTTTTTAAGCGTTTTATCTTTTTTCCATAACAGACGTTTTTATTATCTTTCATAGGACCTTATATTTAAATTTCAGGTATTTTCGTTCTGTAGTTTCAGCAAACAGCGTTTCAATTTTGACACTTTCAGTCATATAATTTGGTTTTCTTTACCCATCTGGCGGCTTCTCGGCTGCATTTGGCAGCTCTCCAGCGGGTTTGCGGCAGATGTACAGTGGCAGCTGATTCCCTGCACTTCGTGGACCATGCAGTGAATGCAGAATTCACTGCAGGGTAGGGAAATTTGATTCCCCGAAGTTCCCCCGAGCGGGAACTAGAGAGCACCAAAATATCTGTTACATTTCTGTGCTCTCTAAATAACCCACTTAGCCATAAATAAGAGCTGGAGTAAGAAACCAGAACAGGTTGTCATACAGAAGCCAGAGAGCGATATCAGACAAGCTAGGAGTCAGTACACATGAGATCAAAGAGCATAAGGGATAACACGCTAGAATAGTCAAAGAACCAACCAACAAAGAACCAGGCCAGAGTCATACACAGTAGGGATGCACCGATACGATACTAGTATTGGTATCGGTGCCGATACTGCCGTTTTCACGAGTACTTGGTACTAGTGCAAATGGCCCGATACCGGAAGCCAGCCCTGGCCCGGCTTGCCGGTATCCGCGGGGCTGGGGAAGCTGGCCGTGTGCATGAAAAGCACTCGGCCAGCGTTCCCCTCAGGCGAGCCGCAATACTCACCATCCGAAGGTCCGGTCGCACTGCTGTGACGCGTGCACGCGGCCGCCGGGCACTTCTGTGACGCTGCCTCTCGGCTGGAGAGGAAACAAGGAAACAAGAAACCAGAAATAAACTGAACACTGGAAATCAAGGAAAAAATAACAGGAGTAAATACTATCTCAGGAACAGATACACAGGCAGCCATGTGATTCATATGCAGGAGCCCTGGGCAATGGGAGAGGCTGTCTTATAAAGGGAGCAGGCCAATCTGGTGGTCCAAGACCAGACGCTACAGGGAATTCCTGGAGTGGAGGGACAGCAAGGAATGGCCCAGACAGGGGTAAGAACCGGCCCAGATCGCTCTTCTAACAGGAAGCAGTGCTGGAAACGCGACACTTCTTCATCAGTCAATCTAGTTTATCCCTCCAATTTTCCCGTCTTTCTACCCTGGCTCACTTTTACAAGGATCCAGGTTATGGACTCAAACAGCTAAATACACACATTTCTAAACCCCATCACTCATGTCTAATACCTGAATAAGTCTGCAAGCATTTTTAAACTGCTGCACATTACCCATGTACCTTTGCAGTTGTGACATCATTAATGTGATGTTTTCCACAAACGTGTTTATATTCTTACTTAATTGGTTGACTTGTATAAAAACAGTCACTTACTTCTGGATAACCAAGATGTACTTTATTAATCTGTGTAGACCAGTTTTCTCACAGAGCTGCCTCATAACACTGCTCTGCTTCAGCCGCCATTTTATATCTCCCAAAACATTCCCCCCAAACGACAACAGGAAGTAATCACCTCAGAGCAGAACAGGAAGTAGGAAGGCAGAAGAAAAGCAATGCATCATTCACCACCAACAGTCAGTCTTCCCCTGATTGTGGGGTATCGACAACTAATGGGGCCCCCGGGCAATTGGAGACCATGGGGCCCCCTTGTGCCTCACCCACACAAAATCCCACCCATACAACACAACATCCACATGCAGGGCCGGCGCTAAAGTAAGGCGGCACAGGCAGCCGCCTTACTGTCTGGCTTCCTGCCAGTTTGAGGGGACGGATTTTTGAGAGTGCGACAGCAGTGACGCCGGCCGCCGGCCGGGGAGAGACACGGCGCAGTGCAGCACCACCTCCTTCTTACTCTGGTCCAGCGAGCAGAGGTGGCGCCCTGCCGATGTCATCATTGGTGGGGCGGGCCAGGTGCCGCCATCTTGGTGGAGACCAATAGGGGCAGAGTCTGCCACAATCTTGGTCTCCACCAAGATGACGGCACCCGGGGGGTGGTTCTCCCTAGGCGAGCAGTCGCTGGCAGCATGCAGTTTGGCCGCTCGCCAGGGATGGGAACCACCTGGCCAGCACGCGATCTCGCGAGAACGTGGCTGCGTGGCTGGTCAGGTGGCCAAGCTGCAGCATGCCAGCAGCCACTCGCCTCGTGGAGAAGAGAACGCCGGCGGAGCCAGCATAGGGGCAGGTGAGCTGCTGAGGGCAATATATACCCATATGTGAGCTGGGGGCAAATATACCCATATGTGAGCTGGGGGCCAATATACCCATGCGTAATCTGGGTGGCAAATATACCCATATGTGAGCTGGGGCAAATATACCCATGTGTGAGCTCTGGGGGCAAATATACCCATGTGTGAGCTGGGGGCAAATACCAGGACAAGATTACTTTAAATAAAAAGGGTTTATTAGTACTAGTGAGCAAACCCTCTGTAGGACAAAGTAATCAACAGTTTAACAGTATTGAAAGAGTTACTTTAGCATCACTATTCAACACAATGATGAATGAACGAGAGGTCAATCTTTACCATACTTCAATGCAGTTAGATTATCGACAACAATCAACGTAACCAATATGAGTAACCTATCTAAACCTTGCACATTCTATCTAACCACTGGCCAGTGGAAATTACACAAGCTATCAGTCTGCTAGCGTTGGGCCCTTTGACTTCTATCGTTGGGTACCTTTAAACATGCAACCACATTTGTATTCCACAAAGTGAGAAAGAAATCTTCGGAAAGTGTCACAGAACAACAAAGTTTCTAACTGCAGCGATCCTCCTTTTAGCTGCAACTGCATGGGCAGTAAAACTAAGCCAGACAATAAAGTTAGCAATATCAACTCAAGCAGGATGGCTGAATACCTCTCTCCGTTTGATACGCTCACCCCTTGCTTGCTGGACGGTAGCTCGATCGCTATCTCTTAGCGCTGGAATCACTCACTGACAGCTGGATCCCTCTTGTGGGACGCACGAGTACAGCTAGATTTCTTCTCCACAGAATGTACTCGGTCGCTCCCTCTGTCACTGGAACACACACGAAGGCAGACGGACCCCTTCTTCACTGGATGCACAAGGACAGTCAGACGAACGATCCACTGGTACTGGCAACACGTGAGGACAACTGGATCTCTCCTTTGCTGAACGCACGAGGGCAGCTGCATACACGATCCGCAACACAGGACCGTTCACGCTGCCAGTCTCACCCTCTCTGACTTCTCTCTGCTCTGCACGTGCACTTCCCCTCTTGGAAAATGCCGCCCTCTCTTAGTCACTGCTGGGAGTAGTTCTCTTCCTGACAAATTGCATTAGGCCCTCTGTAATTGAAACTACATGTTCCCGAATCCTTTGCATCTTCCTGTCTTAAACAACTTCCTTTAACAGTGAAGAGAAAGGGAAAAAGGGAGGGGGAAAGTCCTCCTTAGCTGTGACAGGCTACATGTCTCTGTCCAAGCCTGGTACACAGCTAAACACAATAATAAACACACAGCTCAAGTAGCCTGCGCTACATAAACTTTTTATGCTGATTTGGGAACAGTATGTATTATGGTGGGAGGACCGGAACCCAATAATGCAGTACATAAGGGATTATTCAAAGAGCACTGACATGCTCTTTTGTTCGGCACACTTCAGCTAGCTCAGTTCGCCAACCCTGCAGTGAATTCAGCATTCAGTGCAGGATCCCCGAAGTGTGCTTAATGGATCCGCTGAAAAAGCACCAAACGCATCCGATGATCCGCAGAAAATACCACCAAACACCTCCGAAAAAGCCAACCAGCTGCCGTACAGGGTTATATAAATGGCACCTGACATCCATTGAATAACAGGATCATATTTCCTCAGACAGGGGAGTCTGAAGATTAGGGAGAAGAAACCAGATCAAAGATATACCTTTCAGTATCACCAGATCCTATATGGGTTTGGGTAACCAACCAGGATTTTAAAGGAGACCCATCAACTGATTTATTTTGCACAGGTGTAGCATAAGGCTGGGTTCACACCTGAGCATTTTTCAAACGTGCGCGATCGTGTGTTTTTTTAACACGCGTTCACGCATACGAAAAAAAACGTGCGAACGCGCATTGCAGCACGTTCGCAGCTATGTCTTTGGCCGCGAACGCGCTGCTATACGCCCCAAAGAAGCTCCCATACTTCTTTGGGCGGCGGACGTTTTACAGTGCATTTCTGCGCTGTAAAATGTCCAGGTGTGAACCAGCCCCTTAGGAAATCATGGGATTTCCGGGGTTGAGCGTTTTACAGCGCTCAGGAAAGCGCTGTAAAACGCTGAGGTGTGAACGGGGCCTTATTGTTTAGTGGTTGTCACGTCTCGGCCTTGCCCCCTGCTGGTGGTAGCAGGGATTCCTGTTTATTTTTGTTTTCAGCCTGCAGGCCATCTGTTGGGATAATTGGTCTGCGGTCACATGACCTGTTCTGCCCTATAAGTACGACCAGGACTCCCCTTGATCCGTGGACCAGGATAGTCTTTCATACCTAGTCCCTGTATGCTGGTACTTTGATTTGCTGTGTATGACCTCTGGCTCATGTATTTAGGATCCCTCTCTTGTCTGACCCCTCTAGTATGATATTCCGTGTATGACCTTTGGCTCTTGTATTTGGATCTCTCTTCTGTCTGTCCCCTGTACTGTACCGTGCTTTGGAATCTGTATGCTTGCATTTATTGTCTGTCTGGTTTATGTTTTGTTCGTCTTGCAAACCTAGTCTAGTTAGTATTTCGAGACCACCTTTCAAGGATCTCAGTCAGGGCTTAGGGATCTTTCTAGTTTCTGTTAATATCTTGCTTTGTTCCCTGGAACCTGTATACCTGCATTTATTGTCTGTCTGGTTTATGTTTTGTTCGTCTTGCAAACCTAGCCTAGCTAGTATTTCGAGACCACCTTTCAAGGATCTCAGTCAGGGCTTAGGGATCTTTCTAGTTTCTGTTAATATCTTGCTTTGTTCCCTGGAATCTGTATACCTGCATTTATTGTCTGTCTGGTTTATGTTTTATTCATCTTGCAAACCTATCCTAGTTAGAATTTCGAGACCATCTTTCAAGGATCTCAGTCAGGGCTTAGGGATCTTTCTAAGTTCTGTTAATATCTTGGTTTGTTCCCTGGAAGCTGTATACCTGTCCTTAAGGCTTCATCTCTGCAGATTGGGGATTCCCCCTCACCCTATAGGGGGCTCCCCGTTACATTATCCTGGTCCCAAATAGAAGCTGGCAGGTATGTCTCATATGTATGAAGCTGTATTGAACTTGGTGCTTGCTATGCTGAAAGAGCTGCAGAGGTTAATAGAGGCTCTGAGCCTATCACCTGCTGCAGCTAACGATGCAGCACCACCCTGCACTACTTGCAAACCCATACCGGAGAAGGAAAGACGCAGGTTGTATGGTCTCTGTTTTTATTGTGCAGATCCAAATCACACTATTGAACATTGTGTATTAAAACCTGTTAAGCAATGGCAGGGGAACCATGTATCCAGGTATCGCTATGGAGGTACTGGTGTGTCCTCCATAGGCATCCAGACTGGCAGAATAGCCACCTCAAATCTGTTGAATCATGGGATCACTATGCCCTCGTCTCCCAGTGTGGTTGCAGTGTCTCCGGTTGGGAATGCTATGCCAGCCATGTCTGTATCCACTGGCGCGCTGCAGCCATGTCTGTATATACTGGCACGCTGCCAGCCATGTCTGTATCCACTGGCACGCTGCCAGCCATGTCTGTATCCGCTGGCACGCTGCCAGCCATGTCAGTATATGCTGGCACGCTGCCAGCCATGTCTGTATCCACTGGCACGCTGCCAGCCATGTCTGTATCTATTGGCACGATGCCAGCCCTGTCTGTATCTACTGGCACGATGCCAGCCATGTCTGTATCTACTGGCACGATGCCAGCCATGTCTGTATCTACTGGCACGATGCCAGCCATGTCTGTATCTACTGGCACGATGCCAGCCATGTCTGTATCTACTGGCACGATGCCAGCCATGTCTGTATCGGCACGATGCCAGCCATGTCTGTATCCACTGGCATGATGCCAGCCATGTCTGTATCTACTGGCACGATGCCAGCCATGTCTGTATCCACCGGCACGCTGCCAGCCATGTCTGTATCCACCGGCACGATGCCAGCCATGTCTGTATCCACCGGCACGATGCCAGCCATGTCTGTATCCACTGGCACGCTGCCAGCCATGCCTGTTCTCACTGGTAATGAAAAGCCAGCCATGCCTGTTCCCACTGGCAATGAAATGCCAGCCATGTCTGTATCTACTGGCACAAAGCCAGCCATGTCTGTATCCACTGGCACAAAGCCAGCCATGCCTGTTCTCACTGGCAATGAGATGCCAGCCATGTCTGTATCTATTGGCACGATACCAGCCATGCCTGTTCTTACTGGTAATGAAAAGCCAGCCATGCCTGTTCCCACTGGCAATGAGATGCCAGCCATGTCTGTATCTACTGGCACGATGCCAGTCATGTCTGTATCTACTGGCACGAAGCCAGTCATGTCTGTATCCACCGGCACGAGGCCAGCCATGTCTGTATCCACTGGCACGCTGTCAGCCATGCCTGTTCTCACTGGTAATGAAAAGCCAGCCATGCCTGTTCCCACTGGCAATGAAATGCCAGCCATGTCTGTTTCTACTGGCACGAAGCCAGCCATGTCTGTATCCACTGGCACGCTGCCAGCCATGCCTGTTATCACTGGTGATGAAAAGCCAGCCATACCTGTTCCCACTGGCGGTGAAATGCCAGCCATGTCTGTATCCACTGGCACGCTGCCAGCCATGCCTGTTCTCACTGGTATTGAAAAGCCAGCTATGCCTGTTCCCACTGGCAATGAGATGCCAGCCATGTCTGTGTCTACCGGCACGAAGCCAGCCATGTCTGTATCTACTGGCACGAAGCCAGCCATGTCTGCATCCACTGGCACGAAGCCAGCCATGTCTGTATCCACTGACACAAAGCCAGCCATGTTTGTATCTACTGGCACGAAGCCAGCTATGTCTGTATCCACTGGCACGCTGCCAGCCATGCCTGTTCTTACTGGTAATGAAATGCCAGCCATGTCTGTAGCTACTGGCACGAAGCCAGCCATGTCTGTTCCCACTGGCAATGAAAAGCCAGCCATGTCCGCTTCCCCTGGCAAAAAGCCAGCCATGTCTGTATCTACTGGCATGAAACCAGCCATGTCTGTATCTATTGGCACGAAGCCAGCTATGTCTGTATCCACTGGCACGCTGCCAGCCATGCCTGTTCTTACTGGTAATGAAATGCCAGCCATGTCTGTAGCTACTGGCACGAAGCCAGCCATGTCTGTTCCCACTGGCAATGAAAAGCCAGCCATGTCCGCTTCCCCTGGCATGAAGCCAGCCATGTCTGCTTCCCCTGGCACGAAGCCAGCCATGTCTGTATCCACTGGCACGAAGCCAGCCATGTCTGTATCCACTGGCACGAAGCCAGCCATGTCTGTATCCACTGGCACGAAGCCAGCCATGTCTGTATCCACTGGCACGAAGCCAGCCATGTCTGTATCCACTGGCACGAAGCCAGCCATGTCTGTATCCACTGGCACGAAGCCAGCCATGTCTGTATCCACTGGCACGAAGCCAGCCATGTCTGTTCCCACTGGCAATGAAAAGCCAGCCATGTCTGTTCCCCTGGCATGAAGCCAGCCATGTCCGCTTCCCCTGGCATGAAGCCAGCCATGTCTGCTTCCCCTGGCACGAAGCCAGCCATGTCTGCTTCCCCTGGCACAAAGCCAGCCATGTCGGGTACTGGTAATGAGAAGCCAGCCATGTCGGGTACTGACAATATGTCATTCGTGATGCCTGAGGCTGGTACCTTGCCAGTGGTGTCCGGGACAAGCTGTACGTCAGCAATGACAGCTGTACCCAGGTTAGACGAGACAGCTGTGACCACGTTTTGTTATGAGGCCGATGTGCCTGGATTGGCACATGAGACCACTGTGCCCTTGCCCCACAGTGAGTCCAGTGTTGTCCCCACCATTGTCAAGCCTTGTGAGGTGGTCACAAAGTCTATGTCTTGCTCTAAGAGTAGACAAGAAAAGGTGATCAACCCTAGCCAATCTGGTTCTGAAACTGCCACACTTTGTTCTGGTTCCATTGATACTACACCCTCTAAGTCCGAGGTTGCCTTACTCCGCACAGTAATCAGGGAAATTCAGCAAGCTGGTGGTTTAAAGGGTATTGAGATCCCTAAATCACATTGTGTTCCCACGGAATATATACGGACGCCTTCTGGCTTTTGGATGCGTGAGAGGCACTGGGTAGTGCTCCAGAGACACCCTGACATTCTGAAAGGGCTGGTGGAAGACTCTGATTCAGATGATTCACAATATACTCCTCCTGGGGAGAGGTGTAAGACTATTGTGGCGCCAACTGTACCATGTCCTGGTGATGTCCCATATCCCGAGAGTGTACCAGTCATGCACACACCCTGTACTGTATCGGTCGGGCCACGTTTAATGGCAAGGTCATTGTCTCTGGGGTAGACAGTAAGTCCACTGTGTCTAGTGGTTCCACTGTGGGTTGTAATATACAATCTCGGGGCACGACTACCGTCACTGGATCTGGCAGCACCTCTAATACCTCTATGTACCATGGTGTGGACGGAACTCCTAGATCACGGTCCAGGAGACGCAAGAGGACTAACCATAAACAACCTGGGACTGATGATTCACTCCGTTCAAGGTCCAAGGTACTCATGCCGTCGGACCCTCAGGTACGAGACCCTAGCCCGGTTGCCGAAGGTTGTGTACGGGCCTCTAATGGTGCAGTGATCCGCAGAAAGGACCTGGGGGTTTATGAAAGAGCTTTGCTTGCTCAGGCACAAACCGACTACTCTGAGTCTGAGCGGGATTCCAATGGGTACTGGTGACTGGTCTTATCCGTTTTCATGCCATCCATGTTTTCTTTCTTGGGTGCCCAGGAGGTCACCCGTAAGGGAGGGGGTTATGTCACGTCTCGGCCTTGCCCCCTGCTGGTGGTAGCAGGGATTCCTGTTTATTTTTGTTTTCAGCCTGCAGGCCATCTGTTGGGATAATTGGTCTGCGGTCACATGACCTGTTCTGCCCTATAAGTACGACCAGGACTCCCCTTGATCCGTGGACCAGGATAGTCTTTCATACCTAGTCCCTGTATGCTGGTACTTTGATTTGCTGTGTATGACCTCTGGCTCATGTATTTAGGATCCCTCTCTTGTCTGACCCCTCTAGTATGATATTCCGTGTATGACCTTTGGCTCTTGTATTTGGATCTCTCTTCTGTCTGTCCCCTGTACTGTACCGTGCTTTGGAATCTGTATGCTTGCATTTATTGTCTGTCTGGTTTATGTTTTGTTCGTCTTGCAAACCTAGTCTAGTTAGTATTTCGAGACCACCTTTCAAGGATCTCAGTCAGGGCTTAGGGATCTTTCTAGTTTCTGTTAATATCTTGCTTTGTTCCCTGGAACCTGTCTACCTGCATTTATTGTCTGTCTGGTTTATGTTTTGTTCGTCTTGCAAACCTAGCCTAGCTAGTATTTCGAGACCACCTTTCAAGGATCTCAGTCAGGGCTTAGGGATCTTTCTAGTTTCTGTTAATATCTTGCTTTGTTCCCTGGAATCTGTATACCTGCATTTATTGTCTGTCTGGTTTATGTTTTATTCATCTTGCAAACCTATCCTAGTTAGAATTTCGAGACCATCTTTCAAGGATCTCAGTCAGGGCTTAGGGATCTTTCTAAGTTCTGTTAATATCTTGGTTTGTTCCCTGGAAGCTGTATACCTGTCCTTAAGGCTTCATCTCTGCAGATTGGGGATTCCCCCTCACCCTATAGGGGGCTCCCCGTTACAGTGGTACACACAAAGCATGAGTAAGTTAAATATCCACAGGCTCAGTAGTCTATCGTGACTGTAAAGAAATATATGCATTCTTTCCACTGTGAGGAGACCGGAACAGAAAGGTGAGGGGCTGAACATAACCTTTCAGGCAGGATTAACAAGATGAGGCGTTTTTGGCTTACCTCCTTTGTCGGGTCTTTCAGGGCAGACTCCGATGACCTGACCAGGATTTCTGCAGAAGAGATACGAATGGTTTATCAACTATGTTGCACGGGGATTGGTTGTGTTTCTTTCCAGCCTTCCCTCATGAACCATGGTAATACAGATCTTTACAAGCGTCTAGGGAAATCGGGGCCTCAATCCTAGCCATTTTTTTCTCTCTACATGTCTAACAGCCCCCAACAGAAGTGGCTTATAAGGGCCATCTCATACCTTGTCTTCTCTAAGGTGCATTATTTGCATTATGAGCTGGGGGCAAATATACCCATATGTGAGCTGGGGGCCAATATACCCATGCGTAATCTGGGTGGCAAATATACCCATATGTGAGCTGGGGCAAATATACCCATGTGTGAGCTCTGGGGGCAAATATACCCATGTGTGAGCTGGGGGCAAATACCAGGACAAGATTACTTTAAATAAAAAGGGTTTATTAGTACTAGTGAGCAAACCCTCTGTAGGACAAAGTAATCAACAGTTTAACAGTATTGAAAGAGTTACTTTAGCATCACTATTCAACACAATGATGAATGAACGAGAGGTCAATCTTTACCATACTTCAATGCAGTTAGATTATCGACAACAATCAACGTAACCAATATGAGTAACCTATCTAAACCTTGCACATTCTATCTAACCACTGGCCAGTGTAAATTACACAAGCTATCAGTCTGCTAGCGTTGGGGCCCTTTGACTTCTATCGTTGGGTACCTTTAAACATGCAACCACATTTGTATTCCACAAAGTGAGAAAGAAATCTTCGGAAAGTGTCACAGAACAACAAAGTTTCTAACTGCAGCGATCCTCCTTTTAGCTGCAACTGCATGGGCAGTAAAACTAAGCCAGACAATAAAGTTAGCAATATCAACTCAAGCAGGATGGCTGAATACCTCTCTCCGTTTGATACGCTCACCCCTTGCTTGCTGGACGGTAGCTCGATCGCTATCTCTTAGCGCTGGAATCACTCACTGACAGCTGGATCCCTCTTGTGGGACGCACGAGTACAGCTAGATTTCTTCTCCACAGAATGTACTCGGTCGCTCCCTCTGTCACTGGAACACACACGAAGGCAGACGGACCCCTTCTTCACTGGATGCACAAGGACAGTCAGACGAACGATCCACTGGTACTGGCAACACGTGAGGACAACTGGATCTCTCCTTTGCTGAACGCACGAGGGCAGCTGCATACACGATCCGCAACACAGGACCGTTCACGCTGCCAGTCTCACCCTCTCTGACTTCTCTCTGCTCTGCACGTGCACTTCCCCTCTTGGAAAATGCCGCCCTCTCTTAGTCACTGCTGGGAGTAGTTCTCTTCCTGACAAATTGCATTAGGCCCTCTGTAATTGAAACTACATGTTCCCGAATCCTTTGCATCTTCCTGTCTTAAACAACTTCCTTTAACAGTGAAGAGAAAGGGAAAAAGGGAGGGGGAAAGTCCTCCTTAGCTGTGACAGGCTACATGTCTCTGTCCAAGCCTGGTACACAGCTAAACACAATAATAAACACACAGCTCAAGTAGCCTGCGCTACATAAACTTTTTATGCTGATTTGGGAACAGTATGTATTATGGTGGGAGGACCGGAACCCAATAATGCAGTACATAAGGGATTATTCAAAGAGCACTGACATGCTCTTTTGTTCGGCACACTTCAGCTAGCTCAGTTCGCCAACCCTGCAGTGAATTCAGCATTCAGTGCAGGATCCCCGAAGTGTGCTTAATGGATCCGCTGAAAAAGCACCAAACGCATCCGATGATCCGCAGAAAATACCACCAAACACCTCCGAAAAAGCCAACCAGCTGCCGTACAGGGTTATATAAATGGCACCTGACATCCATTGAATAACAGGATCATATTTCCTCAGACAGGGGAGTCTGAAGATTAGGGAGAAGAAACCAGATCAAAGATATACCTTTCAGTATCACCAGATCCTATATGGGTTTGGGTAACCAACCAGGATTTTAAAGGAGACCCATCAACTGATTTATTTTGCACAGGTGTAGCATAAGGCTGGGTTCACACCTGAGCATTTTTCAAACGTGCGCGATCGTGTGTTTTTTTAACACGCGTTCACGCATACGAAAAAAAACGTGCGAACGCGCATTGCAGCACGTTTGCAGCTATGTCTTTGGCCGCGAACGCGCTGCTATACGCCCCAAAGAAGCTCCCATACTTCTTTGGGCGGCGGACGTTTTACAGTGCATTTCTGCGCTGTAAAATGTCCAGGTGTGAACCAGCCCCTTAGGAAATCATGGGATTTCCGGGGTTGAGCGTTTTACAGCGCTCAGGAAAGCGCTGTAAAACGCTGAGGTGTGAACGGGGCCTTATTGTTTAGTGGTACACACAAAGCATGAGTAAGTTAAATATCCACAGGCTCAGTAGTCTATCGTGACTGTAAAGAAATATATGCATTCTTTCCACTGTGAGGAGACCGGAACAGAAAGGTGAGGGGCTGAACATAACCTTTCAGGCAGGATTAACAAGATGAGGCGTTTTTGGCTTACCTCCTTTGTCGGGTCTTTCAGGGCAGACTCCGATGACCTGACCAGGATTTCTGCAGAAGAGATACGAATGGTTTATCAACTATGTTGCACGGGGATTGGTTGTGTTTCTTTCCAGCCTTCCCTCATGAACCATGGTAATACAGATCTTTACAAGCGTCTAGGGAAATCGGGGCCTCAATCCTAGCCATTTTTTTCTCTCTACATGTCTAACAGCCCCCAACAGAAGTGGCTTATAAGGGCCATCTCATACCTTGTCTTCTCTAAGGTGCATTATTTTAGCTCTGATACGAAGTATTCCACCACTTGGCGACTTTGACTTCTATGACCCCCATATTTGTCTTTGAGCGGTGTCTTGGTGGAATTGGTCATCACATAAGGCATCCATAGTGGCCATAAAAGAATCATGTATCTAGAACTGGGCTTTAATAATGGTTTAAGATGGCCTATTGACAAAGGGATCTGCATAACTTAGGAAGGAATATATTCTTTGAAGTGACCTCATGAGTTACTCAAGTACAACATATGGTCAGTGAATCTAAACAGCCAGCATAATATCTGTAATTTCGTACCTGCACTGTCAATTATATGCAACTTAGCTTTCCTATTGCTAAACTAACGCCACCCACTCTCACACAAAATAAAGGAAACTCTAGTGAAAGAGTTAAGTGACACTTTCAAATAACCAAACCAAGAGATTTGAAGCTTCTGTGCTCAGTATACATCAAAGCAAAAAGTGACATGCAGTGCCCTGGAGCTCTTTGCAGCATACTTTTAGGTTGTGGAAATTTCATTTTCTAGCTTATGGTGATTACATGAGGAAAAGATAAAATGCCTGCTTTGAGCTGCAATCTAGGGGATGTAATAAAGGGACTTGGTTTCCATTTCTATATATCAGAATTTTTGAAATCAAAGCACACACAAACCCACATTTAAAACATAGATACACACTTATATAATCACTAGATGCTGTAAAATATTAATTGTATCCCTCATATCAGCAATTATTCAGGATTAACTTCAAGATGTATTACACACATTACAGCAGATCATTAATGCTTGCAGATTGCACCTCTGACGACAAAGACCAATGGGCTTGTTTGATTGATTTATTTATTTGCAAAGTATTTTACCAGGAAGGATACATTGAGATTTCTTACGCAGTAATACCGCTTATATTCTCTGGATTTTCAGATACATAGATATTAGATAATCAAATATTTTTATTATTATTCTACATTCAATACATAGAACAACAATTGACAAACTGGTACAATAGGAAACGAGGGCCCTATTCTCGTGGGAACTCACAATCTAGAAGGGTTGGGGGTGGAAACAGGAGGAGATATGTGTGTAATGTATGATGATTTACTATTCTGTATTGTAGGAAACCATGGTCTTTTAGAATAAATTCTAGTTATTCTCCTATATGTCCCAAATATAAACATTCTGAACTATTTTTAGCATATCTTTAATATAACAACAGGCCCTCTGAAAATTTCATATAACATGTACATTAACCCTTTCGCTGCTGAGGCTTTTCCCGCCTCTGTGCTGAGGTCATTTTTACCGGTTTTGCTCATCATGTTTAAACGTGTTTTGAAGGCTTATTTTAGTATATGACCCAGACATATTATATATCGTTCTTTCCGTCAGACTCGGCAGATTAATAATATGTCGTCATTATATGTATACGTTATGTCATGTCTGTATATTATAACAAAAAATGCAATAAAATATGTATTTTCAATAATTTACAACGTGTAAAGTGTTTTTTTTCACATTTTAACATGCGAGCAATTGCGGTTATATTTTGTATGGGGTGCGCTTGTTAAAAAAATTAGAGATGGGGTCTCGTTACATTTTTTTTGGGGGAAAATTACGCGATTTTTAACAAACGCACCGCATACAAAAATCGTTAGTGCAGCATCATTGTTCACATTATAATTGAAATGGGAACAATATTGCTGCATTAGCAAACCAAAAAAAAGAAAAAAAAAGTGTTTATTTTTTTTTTATAATTTTTTTTAATTTTTTTTTTTTGACAAAATTTTTCACAGTAGTGTTTGGTATCGTTGGAACGGCCATGCTCTTTCCGATCCAACCATACCAAACTTTAACCCCTAGCTGCCACGGATCGGGAGATAGGGAGTTCATTGGAACTCCCTATCTCCACCGTTGGTGGCAGTTAGGGGTTAAGTCCAGGACTGGCGTCATCGTGCTACGCACGATGACGCCAGTCCTCAGGGGGAGTTCCCGGAGGCTTGGCTGACATCCAAGATGTCGGCCAGCTCCGGGAAAGGATCGCGAATCGGCGCTTTTCAGCGCCGATTCGCGATCCAGCTCCCCAGGGGTTAATGCCAGGCACCATTTGGAAGGGCAGGCTGTGCCCTTCCAAATGGTGCCTGGGTTAACCCCCGCAACGCCGCCGATCAGGAGGGAGAGAGGTCCGAAGGACCTTCCCCCCTCCCTTTCAGGCGCCTCCTCCACACATGCGGGGGGGCGCCTGAATTAGGTGTCATCGCGCTGCCGCGATGACACCTAATTCCGGCGGCTGCGGTTCCGGATGCCGGGCTGACATCGAGGATGTCAGCCCGCACCGGAGGGGCCAGCGATCGGCCGGAACCCGGCCGAACGCTGACCCCAATGGGAGGACGCGCTCAGCGCGTCCTCCGCATACCAGCGATAATGCGGAGGACGCGCTGAGTGCGTCCTCCGCATTGAAGTGGTTAAACATAGTTCTATATATTTTGTCAAAACAGGTAACATCACTGCTCTAGAACCGTGGAGACCCAGGTTTTAATCCTAGTCAGAGCACCTCTCCAGTAAGTGCCCTTGGGCAAGACACCTAATGGTACATACTTGCCTACCACACAATATCAGCTGTGGAGTCCAGTAGTAACGTCTCTGCTTTTCGACAGTGGAGAACCAAGTCAAAATCCATTCAGCACATCCCTCAAATACAACTGTGGAGAAGCAAGTCTCGACTTTACGAGAAGCAGGTTCAATCTAACCACCAGGTCGCTGATCTTCTGTAGTGTGCCAACCCGGGCTCCACGGCGCCGCAGAAAGACAGTCAAAACTTATATCTAACCCTGGTAGACTGCCCATGTATTTGTCAATACCACTGTTCTGTTTCAGATCTTCTACTCCATCATGTGTATCTCGTTAGCATTGGCTGGTTACCTTTAAAACGACCACACCCACATCCAGTGCAATGCTCTGCCATAACGTCTGAATCCTTACCTTGTGAGGACCTGCAGTTATACTTCCAGAGTGTTGTGGCTATCCAACTGAACATACCTGTGTACCGAACCTCTGCCTGTTTTCTGACCATCCTAGATCGCCACCGGCCTACGACCATTGCTTGTTTTCTGGACTATTCTTACTGAGACTCTCTTCAGGGATCCACAATTCTCATTTATTCAGGTTTCCAGTTTCTATTATACCAAAGACTATGTTCTGAACATTTTCCATTTTTGGCCTCAATGATTTATTGTTTATACAGATTGCTGCCCTTTTTGTTTCATTCAATATGCTTTCTGCTATACTTACACCAATGTTTGTGTTGCATTCATTTTTGTTACTGCAAATTTGGGTTCTCACCGGTATTTACCGGACAACGCACCTGACATCTACAATCAATTAAAGCCAATTTGATCCCGCTCAGAAAACGCCGCCAGCGAGTGGCCTTGCGTAAGACACCTAATGATATGATGTGCCTACCTCACAAAATACTTGTAGTTCTGATAGATTATAAATTCTAATGGGAACAGAGTCCCCCTGAATCATCCATGTGTGCTATTCGAATGTATCAACCCCTTGTGAAAAACAGATCTTGTAAAGCGCTGCGGAATTTGTGACGCTATATAAATAAAGAATAATAATAATAATGTCCAGTGAGAATGTTGGACAAATAGATTATGTATGCATGCAATGCAAAAAAACTTGCATGGAATTGGGTGTTTTGCATAAAACGTTTCATTCACCATAATTTGCAATCATTTCATGCCACTAACTGGAAAGATACAAGTTCGAAATCTTTTGAGCATTGAACAGAAGGGTTTGCATGGGATTTATCTTTATCCCCTTCACTATAAAGTACTTTTTGTTGAAAAAGAATATCTTAATTATTTGAAACATGTTCATGTATTTGTTTATCCTTTCTCAGAAATATTGCAGAGTTGAAAGGTTCTAAACTTAGATGGTGACCTGTATCATGCACAATTTCAAGCATACAGGCTGAAATCGTCTTTGTGAATACAGTAAATGTGATAAAGATACAGCCATGGCCAAATGTTTTGAGAATGACACAAATCTAAAATTTCCCATAGTCTGCTGCTTCAGTGGTTTTAGTTCTTTTTGCTAGAGGTTACTATGGTATACTGTAGTATAAATACAAGCATTTTATAAGTGTCAAAGGTTTTTATTGACAATTACATTACGTTTATGCAAAGAGTCAATATTTGCAGTGTTCAAGACCTCTGCAATTCGCCCTGGCATGCTGTCAATCAACTTCTGGGCCACATCCTGACTGAAGGCAGCCCATTCTTGCATAATCAATGCTTTGAGTTTGTGTTTTTTTGTTTGTCCACCTGCCTTTTGAGGATTGACAACAAGTTCTCAATGAGATTAAGGCCTGGAGAGTTTCCTGGCCATGGACCAAAGTTTTGATGTGTTGTTCCCCGAGACACTTAGTTATCACTTTTGCCTTTTTGGCAAGGTGCTCCATCATGCTGGAAAAGGTATCGTTCCTCAAACTGTTCTTGGATGGTTGTGAGAAGTTGCTCTGAGAGGATGTTTATGTACCATTCATTGTTCATGGCTGTGTTCTTAGGCAAGATGTGAGTGACCGCACTCCCTTGGCTGAGAAGCAACCCCACACATGAATGTTCTCAGGATACATTACTGTTGGCATGACACAGGACTGATGGTAGCACTCACCTTTTCTTCTCCGGATAAGCTTTTTTCTGGACGCCTGAAACAATTGGAAAGGGGATTCAGAGAAAATGACTTTACCCCAGTCCTCAGCAACCCGATCCCTGTACCTTTTGCAGAATAACAGTCTGTCCCTGATGTTTTTCCTGGAGAGAAGTGGCTGTTTGCTGCCCTTCTTGACACCAGGCCATCCACCAAACGTCTTTGTCTCACTGTGAGTACAGATGCACTCACACCTGCCTGCTGCCATTCCTGGGCAAACTCTAGACTGGTGGTGCTCCGATCCTGCAGCAGTATCAACTTGAGGAGACAGTTCTGGTGCTTGCTGGACTTTTTTGGGTGGCCTTAAGCTTTCTTCACAACAATTGATCTTCTCTCCTTGAAGTTCTTGATGATCGATACATGGTTGCTTTATGTGCAATCTTACGAGCAGCAATATCCTTGCCTGTGAATCCCTTTTTGTGCAAAGCAATAAATGACTGCATGGGTTTCCTTGCAGGTAACCATGGTTGACAGAGGAAGAACAATGATTTTAAGCACCACCCTCCTTTTAAAGCTTCCAGTCTGTTGTTCTAACTTAATCAGCATGACAGGGTGATCTCCAGCCTTGTTCTCGTCAACACTCTGACCTGTGTTAATGAGAGAATCACTGACATGATGTCAGCTGGTCCTTTTGTGGCAGGGCTGAAATGCAGTGGAAAGGTTTTTTGGGATTATGTTCATTTTCATGGCAAAGAGGGACTTTGCAATTCATCTGATCACTCCTCATAACATTCTGGAGAAAATTGCCATCATATTAAAAACTGAGGCAGCAGACTTTGAAAATCTATTTATGGTCATTCATAAAACTTTTGGCCATGGCTGCACACAATAAAAATTAGTTCCAGTGATAATTATGAAAATATTAGCAATGCAGCTTTCAAAAAATATCAATAGAATATAAAAATCTTTGTGTGTGGGAAAATGGCTGTAAATGGAAATATCTGTACAGTACAAATACAGCATTGTGATGAAAATTGCTTTAGACTTGGGGTGTATAGACCTGGATGCATATTTGTAGCATGCACGCCTCTCATGTGCAGAATGTTTGTGTAATCTGTGTTATGCAAGAAAGTTGTTATTATCGGTCTATTGTCTGATCCATTTGTATTTTGTTATCTTGCTGAGAGAATTAACCTCCCAGCCTACCCTTGTCTCAGGAATGTGTTGATATCTGTTTATATTTGAATAGTTTGTAAATCTGTTGACTGTAATCTGTTATCATCCCGATTACCATTGTCCTGCCTCGTTCAGAAATGTTACGTAATGTTTAATTTAACTGTCCTAGCCTAATTAGGTTTCACATTCCAACAAGCAAATGTGTCCATTATCTGTTTCAGTCTAATTAGGTCTCCCAACAGTTTCTAGGGTAGGTTTTGTATATGTAAATGTATTGTTTCTTTACAGTAATACAGGGTGACAGGCGTGAAATATCACAGGGAATTTAGTTTTTCTCCAGGTAGCACACTAACCTCGATTGCATGCACTATGGGGTAATATATGTTAGTTTTTGTATATACTTGCAAACAATGCAAAATAAAGTTTACAATTTTTGGTAGTGAAACTGTGAAACATAAATATAGGGGGAGGTGGGTATCCACTAATTGTAGTTGTGTAGTGTGGTTGCAAACAAAGGCAAAAACTGCCATTGCTGCAACCATTATAAATGTAGCCATTCTAGAGAGGGAAATTCAAACAACATAAGGGGAGATTTCATCAATGAAATTAAATATCTGAAATACGCAATCATGGGACCACCAAACTGAACTGAATTTAATGAATCAGTCCAAATATATTTGGATCGATTTTCATATCATTGAGATGACTGAGATAAAAAAATTACACTCAATGTGCAATGGAAAATCTCTAACTATAAACCCCATTCCTAAAACAAGCAGTATAGTACATGAAAAGTGATTCCCTTCAGTAGTTCATATGCTGAGTGTGAAGCATTTTACAACTTTGTGCATTGCATGAAAAGTGTTGCCCTTTTGTATTTATGTGTGCGTCCGGTGTTTCGGATGATTGGAATGGGATGGATGGATTTTTCAAACCAAATTTTCCAGACGTGCACATATCTATTATGTAGATGTTTTTGATCACTGGACAGATTAATTCCAGATTCCTGGAAGTGTTTGAGCCCAATTCAGCAGGAATGAGCCTTCCGAGGGTAAAGGAAAGATATATGTACTGGATCAAAGGAACTAGAAGAGCTACTTCTCATAATCATTTATATTCCTTAGAAACCAGAATATAAAGAAGTTTTGTCATATAAGGCTAGGGTCAGACGAACGCATTTTCGCGTTGTCTGTGAAAAAGTGCGTTCGAACGAATGGACGCATTTTTTCACGGAATACGCGATAGCGGTCATACGATGCGCATTTGCGTTCGTGATTTTGTACGGATCATCAATAAAACACTTTTGCATCTGGACGTTATGTTGGCCGGACATTAGCAGCGTCTGACGTGTCCTAATCACGCACACACGCCGCTAGCGGACGCAGCGCACTCTGTACGACCGTCCTAGTGGTTTCACGTTCGACAAAATGCGTTCATTTGCCACTTGCGTTGCGCAGCCGGACTTTCGTGCGACCGTATTTCGCATATTGGCCATCATTGCCCGTCATTTGCTGCTAGTGCAGCCGTAATTAAGTGGGCCAGAACGCACGTTTAAAGTGCGCTAGTCTGACCCTAGCCTAATTGAATTGCATAATTCCTACCATGTCACACATTCTGATTTCTGAAGCACTTCCTATATAATCTCCTCTATGATGGTTTACAAAAGAAGTTGAGGTGTACAGATGAGAGCAAGTATTTAGCAACTTTCCTGCATCTTACAATTTCCACAAACACCACTGCATGACACCCTTCAAGATTGTATCCCTATATCAACCTTATGATGGCAATATGTGGAAATTTGGACATGCCATCAAAATCTCATTTGAAGAACATTAACACAATACACACAATCAATCTTCTGTACCTCTATCCTAGCCCCTTCTAGATGTTTCATTATCTCATATTTCTGCTATTTTTTAGTACAGCTAACTTCAGGTTCTAAAAAAAAAATTAGTATACTGTTATCTTTGAATTTGATACTAACGAAAAAAATTAAATATTACAGATCTATAGTTGTCATGCATTTACTATTAGTGACAGAGGTCAAAATGTATGTAGGATTTCTAATATATTTTTCTATAATGTTTTTGTATTTGCTAGTTGTTACGGACCTGGAGATCCACCAGAAATTTAAAACCTTTTCTCCCCTTGTGTTACATTTCCCCTGGATTGTGACATTGCCCCATTGTTTCCCTCATGCACCAGACTTGGTTGCCCCATTGGGACTCCCCAGGATTGCCCCGCTGTCCTCGGGATTTCCCTTTTCGGAGTGACCCCAGTGTCTGGATGCACAAACTTCTAAGCCCAACCACTCCGTTCCCCTTCATGGGAACGGGACGTTGTTTGGGATCAACCTACGGTACACTATCGTTGCTGCCTGTTACGTCTTCAGCCCCCACGGCGCTGCCTGGGGGGTCTGGGCGCCTGGCGGCATCGCTGGCTGGCCGGGTGCCAGGAGTTAGAGATGGCCGATTGGCGTCTGAGGGGGCGGGACTTGGTGTGATGACGCAGAGCCGCCGGCCTTAAATGCAGGGCGCGAGGATTTGCTCGTCGCCCTGACGTGGAGTAAATTTCCCACTTCGCCAGATGACTCTTGAGTCTGTCTCTGTGATACTTTGTATTTTGTTGCCGATATCTTGCTAGTACGTGGAACTTGCTTCTGTTGTTTGACCCAGACTGCCTACTGACTATTCTTACGCTTAACCCCTGTGTGTATGTTCTGTGTTACATGCTTTCGATGTACCGAATGGTTTCACTTGGGAGGTCTGCCCTACAGGTTGCTCATTCTATCAACCACTCGATCTGTCTCTCGAGTACCAGGCGTTATACACTACACTGTATGTTCTCAATGTGTCAGCCTGTCCTCCAGGTTGCTAACAACAGTCTAAGTTGCCTGGCAAATGTCCGGTCTGATTATAAAGCTTATCGTATGGTTTGTGATTGCAGGTCTGCCCTACAGGTTGCTAAACCTGACGATTTTTCAAGGTATCCATTTAAGATCAAGTCTCGGTACAGATCTCGCAACATTCTTTCTGATAGTAGGTCTGCCCCGCAGGTTGTCGAATACAGGGAGTATTTACTCTATATGGTTGAGAACAAGTATAAGAGTATTACCCTTGTTATATATCCTGCACGTACCACAACTATTAATGGTACCAATCTGAAACCTACAAATAATCATGCTTGTTTTGTACCAAGTTATGCTCAGGTCTCAAATCACTGTATCTATGTGAATAGAGTTAATGTGCTTTCACTTAGCAGCCTCTTGGTCTCAAAACCAATTGGGGCTGAGTGGTATTCAGATTTGTGTATTACCTCCCTGGTTTGGGATACAAGGTAGTATCCTGATTACTTTGAAATTCCGTACCATAGAAATCTGTCCATAAAGACCCAAACAACGCTGATCTGGGGTGAGCACCATAGCGCACGTTACACTGCCCCCTTGAGATTGGGGGAAACATCCTGGGGAACCCTGTGTAACGGGGAGCCCCCTATAGGGTGAGGGGGAACCCCCAATCTGCAGAGATGAAGCCTTAAGGACAGGTATACAGCTTCCAGGGAACAAACCAAGATATTAACAGAAACTAGAGAGATCCCTAAGCCCTGACTGAGATCCTTGAAAGATGGTCTCGAAATTCTAACTAGGCTAGGTTTGCAAGATGAATAAAACATAAACCAGACAGACAATAAATGCAGGTATACAGATTCCAGGGAACAAAGCAAGATATTAACAGAAACTAGAAAGATCCCTAAGCCCTGACTGAGATCCTTGAAAGGTGGTCTCGAAATACTAACTAGGCTAGGTTTGCAAGACGAACAAAACATAAACCAGACAGACAATGAATGCAGGCATACAGATTCCTAAGCACGGTACAGTACAGGGGACAGACAGAAGAGAGATCCAAATACAAGAGCCAAAGGTCATACACGGAATATCATACTAGAGGGGTCAGGCAAGAGAGGGATCCTAAATACATGAGCCAGAGGTCATACACAGCAAATCAAAGTAAACCAGCATACAGGGACTAGGTATGAAAGACTATCCTGGTCCAAGGATCAAGGGGAATCCTGGTCGTACTTATAGGGCAGAACAGGTCATGTGACCGCAGACCAATTAGCCCAACAGATGGCCTGCAGGCTGAAAACAAAACAACAGGAATCCCTGCTACCACCAGCAGGGGGCAAGGCCGAGACGTGACATAACCCCCTCCCTTACGGGTGACCTCCTGGGCACCCAAGAAAGAAAACATGGATGGCATGAAAACGGACAAGACCAGTCACCAGTACCCATTGGAATCCCACTCAGACTCAGAGTAGTCAGCATGTGCCTGAGCAAGCAAAGCTCTTTCATAAACCTCCAGGTCCTCTCTGCAGATCACTGCACCATTAGAGGCCCGTACACAACCCTCGGCAACCGGGCTAGGGTCTCGTACCCGAGGTCCGACGGCATGAGTACCTTGGACCTTGAACGGAGTGAATCATCAGTCCCAGGTTGTTTATGGTTAGTCCTCTTGCGTCTCCTGGACCGTGATCTAGGAGTTCCGTCCACACCATGGTACATAGAGGTATTAGAGGTACTGCCAGATCCAGTGACGGTAGTCGTGCCCCGAGATTGTATATTACAACCCACAGTGGAACCACTAGACACAGTGGACTTACTGTCTACCCCAGAGACAATGACCTTGCCATTAAACGTGGCCCCAACCGATACAGTACAGGGTGTGTGCATGACTGTACACACTCGGGATTGGGACATCACCAGGACATGGTACAGTTGGCGCCACAATAGTCTTACACCTCTCCCCAGGAGGAGTATATTGTGAATCATCTGAATCAGAGTCCTCCACCAGCCCTTTCAGAATGTCAGGGTGTCTCTGGAGCACTACCCAGTGCCTCTCACGCATCCAAAAGCCAGAAGGCGTCCGTATATATTCCGTGGGAACACAATGTGATTTAGGGATCTCAATACCCTTTAAACCACCAGCTTGCTGAATTTCCCTGATTACTGTGCGGAGTAAGGCAACCTCGGACTTAGAGGGTGTAGTATCAATGGAACCAGAACAAAGTGTGGCAGTTTCAGAACCAGATTGGCTAGGGTTGATCACCTTTTCTTGTCTTCTCTTAGAGCAAGACATAGACTTTGTGACCACCTCACAAGGCTTGACAATGGTGGGGACAACACTGGACTCACTGTGGGGCAAGGGCACAGTGGTCTCATGTGCCAATCCAGGCACATCGGCCTCATAACAAAACGTGGTCACAGCTGTCTCGTCTAACCTGGGTACAGCTGTCATTGCTGACGTACAGCTTGTCCCGGACACCACTGGCAAGGTACCAGCCTCAGGCATCACGAATGACATATTGTCAGTACCCGACATGGCTGGCTTCTCATTACCAGTACCCGACATGGCTGGCTTCGTGCCAGGGAAGTAGACATGGCTGGCTTCGTGCCAGGGGAAGCAGACATGGCTGGCTTCGTGCCAGGGGAAGCAGACATGGCTGGCTTCATGCCAGGGGAAGCGGACATGGCTGGCTTTTCATTGCCAGTGGGAACAGACATGGCTGGCTTCGTGCCAGGGGAAGCAGAACATGGCTGGCTTCGTGCCAGTGGATACAGACATGGCTGGCTTTGTGCAGTGGATACAGACATGGCTGGCTTCGTGCCAGTGGATACAGACATGGCTGGCTTCGTGCCAGTGGATACAGACATGGCTGGCTTCGTGCCAGTGGATACAGACATGGCTGGCTTCGTGCCAGTGGATACAGACATGGCTGGCTTCGTGCCAGGGGAGCAGACATGGCTGGCTTCATGCCAGGGAAACGACATGGCTGGCTTTTCATTGCCAGTGGGAACAGACATGGCTGGCTTCGTGCCAGGGGAAGCAGACATGGCTGGCTTCGTGCCAGTGGATACAGACATGGCTGGCTTCGTGCCAGTGGATACAGACATGGCTGGCTTCGTGCCAGTGGATACAGACATGGCTGGCTTCGTGCAGGGGAAGCAGACATGGCTGGCTTCGTGCCAGTGGATACAGACATGGCTGGCTTCGTGCCAGGGGAAGCAGACATGGCTGGCTTTGTGCCAGTGGATACAGACATGGCTGGCTTCGTGCCAGTGGATACAGACATGGCTGGCTTCATGCCAGTAGATACAGACATGGCTGGCACTTCATTGCCAGTGGGAACAGGCATGGCTGGCTTTTCATTACCAGTGAGAACAGGCATGGCTGGCAGCGTGCCAGTAGATACAGACATGGCTGGCTTCATGCCAGTAGATACAGACATGGCTGGCTTTTCATTGCCAGTGGAACAGATATGGCTGGCTTTTCATTGCCAGTGGGAACAGACATGGCTGGCTTCGTGCCAGTAGATACAGACATGACTGGCATTTCATTGCCAGTGGGAACAGGCATGGCTGGCTTTTCATTACCAGTGAGAACAGGCATGGCTGGCAGCGTGCCAGTAGATACAGACATGGCTGGCTTCATGCCAGTTGAAACAGATATGGCTGGCATTTCATTACCAGTGAGAACAGGCATGGCTGGCAGCATGCCAGTGGATACAGACATGGCTGGCATTTCATTGCCAGTGGGAACAGGCATGGCTGGCTTTTCATTACCAGTGAGAACAGGCATGGCTGGCAGCGTGCCAGTGGATACAGACATGACTGGCTTCCGTGCCAGTAGAGACAGACATGGCTGGCATTTCATTGCCAGTGGGAACAGGCATGGCTGCTTTTCATTACCAGTGAGAACAGGCATGGCTGGCAGCGTGCCAGTGGATACAGACATGGCTGGCATCATGCCAGTGGATACAGACATGGCTGGCATCGTGCCGGTGGATACAGACATGACTGGCTTCGTGCCAGGAGATACAGACATGGCTGGCATCGTGCCAGTAGATACAGACATGGCTGGCATCGTGCCAATAGATACAGACATGGCTGACATCTCATTGCCAGTGGAACAGGCATGGCTGGCTTTTCATTACCAGTGAGAACAGGCATGGCTGGCAGCGTGCCAGTGGATACAGACATGGCTGGCATTTCATTGCCAGTGGGAACAGGCATGGCTGGCTTTTCATTACAGTGAGAACAGGCATGGCTGGCAGCGTGCCAGTGGATACAGACATGGCTGGCTTCGTGCCAGTAGATACAGACATGGCTGGCATTTCATTGCCAGTGGGAACAGGCATGGCTGGCAGCGTGCCAGTAGATACAGACATGGCTGGCTTCATGCCAGTTGAAACAGATATGGCTGGCATTTCATTACCAGTGAGAACAGGCATGGCTGGCAGCATGCCAGTGGATACAGACATGGCTGGCATTTCATTGCCAGTGGGAACAGGCATGGCTGGCTTTTCATTACCAGTGAGAACAGGCATGGCTGGCAGCGTGCCAGTGGATACAGACATGACTGGCTTCGTGCCAGTAGAGACAGACATGGCTGGCATTTCATTGCCAGTGGAACAGGCATGGCTGGCTTTTCATTACCAGTGAGAACAGGCATGGCTGGCAGCGTGCCAGTGGATACAGACATGGCTGGCATCATGCCAGTGGATACAGACATGGCTGGCATCGTGCCGTGGATACAGACATGACTGGCTTCGTGCCAGGAGATACAGACATGGCTGGCATCGTGCCAGTAGATACAGACATGGCTGGCATCGTGCCAATAGATACAGACATGGCTGACATCTCATTGCCAGTGGGAACAGGCATGGCTGGCTTTTCATTACCAGTGAGAACAGGCATGGCTGGCAGCGTGCCAGTGGATACAGACATGGCTGGCATTTCATTGCCAGTGGGAACAGCATGGCTGGCTTTTCATTACCAGTGAGAACAGGCATGGCTGGCAGCGTGCCAGTGGATACAGACATGGCTGGCTTCGTGCCAGTAGATACAGACATGGCTGGCATTTCATTGCCAGTGGGAACAGGCATGGCTGGCTTTTCATTACCAGTGAGAACAGGCATGGCTGGCAGCGTGCCAGTGGATACAGACATGGCTGGCAGCGTGCCAGCGGATACAGACATGGCTGGCAGCGTGCCAGCATATACTGACATGGCTGGCAGCGTGCCAGCGGATACAGACATGGCTGGCAGCGTGCCAGTATATACAGACATGGCTGGCAGCGCGCCAGAGGATACAGACATGGCTGGCATAGCATTCCCAACCGGAGACACTGCAACCTCACTGGGAGACGAGGACATAGTGATCCCATGATTCAACAGATTTGAGGTGGCTATTCTGCCAGTCTGGATGCCTATGGAGGACACACCAGTACCTCCATAGCGATACCTGGATACATGGTTCCCCTGCCATTGCTTAACAGGTTTTAATACACAATGTTCAATAGTGTGATTTGGATCTGCACAATAAAAACAGAGACCATACAACCTGCGTCTTCCTTCTCCGGTATGGGTTTGCAAGTAGTGCAGGGTGGTGCTGCATCGTTAGCTGCAGCAGGTGATAGGCTCAGAGCCTCTATTAACCTCTGCAGCTCTTTCAGCATAGCAAGCACCAAGTTCAATACAGCTTCATACATATGAGACATACCTGCCAGCTTCTATTTGGGACCAGGATAATGTAACGGGGAGCCCCCTATAGGGTGAGGGGGAACCCCCAATCTGCAGAGATGAAGCCTTAAGGACAGGTATACAGCTTCCAGGGAACAAACCAAGATATTAACAGAAACTAGAGAGATCCCTAAGCCCTGACTGAGATCCTTGAAAGATGGTCTCGAAATACTAACTAGGCTAGGTGTGCAAGATGAATAAAACATAAACCAGACAGACAATAAATGCAGGTATACAGATTCCAGGAACAAAGCAAGATATTAACAGAAACTAGAAAGATCCCTAAGCCCTGACTGAGATCCTTGAAAGATGGTCTCGAAATTCTAACTAGGCTAGGTTTGCAAGATGAATAAAACATAAACCAGACAGACAATAAATGCAGGTATACAGATTCCAGGGAACAAAGCAAGATATTAACAGAAACTAGAAAGATCCCTAAGCCCTGACTGAGATCCTTGAAAGGTGGTCTCGAAATACTAACTAGGCTAGGTTTGCAAGACGAACAAAACATAAACCAGACAGACAATGAATGCAGGCATACAGATTCCTAAGCACGGTACAGTACAGGGGACAGACAGAAGAGAGATCCAATACAAGAGCCAAAGGTCATACACGGAATATCATACTAGAGGGGTCAGGCAAGAGAGGGATCCTAAATACATGAGCCAGAGGTCATACACAGCAAATCAAAGTAAACCAGCATACAGGGACTAGGTATGAAAGACTATCCTGGTCCAAGGATCAAGGGGAGTCCTGGTCGTACTTATAGGGCAGAACAGGTCATGTGACCGCAGACCAATTAGCCCAACAGATGGCCTGCAGGCTGAAAACAAAACAACAGGAATCCCTGCTACCACCAGCAGGGGGCAAGGCCGAGACGTGACACCCTGAGCTGGCGCACAGTGGCGATAAGCCCACTTTGGTGCTATCAAGGTGCTTTTTGGACTACTTATTCTCAAGACTTTGGGATTCCTAGGAAAATCTGAACCATCTTGCTGTGCCCCGCGAAGCCCCTGAATTCCTCTGTTTAATGTACCCCTTTCTTTCTGTATATGCGAATATTGGGTTTTCCCCAGTTCTGAAATGTCTAGCACCTTCCATCTTTTTTGCTAATCTCATTAAGTTTATCTGATCATTTATGTGGATAAAAGGAGCTGCATCTCTGTACCAAAATAGAGCCTGTTTTTTGATGAACCCGAATCCTGTGTAGTTTGGTTCTTGGGAATAGCCCTGCTATAAATATTATACTTTCTCCGCTATTTTGCTAGCGGCGAGGCAAGGCGGATAATATTCAATCGGAATATTACAGATCCGTCACACTAGTGCTAGCCTGCGTTTTATTTGATCAATAATATTTAAATTTACCATAGATGTAGGTCTTCTATGTCTTAATTTGTTGGCAGTAGATTTGTTGTATAAAATGAAAATTGTAAAGAAACTGACCAAATACCAAACCTGAAAAAATATCTAAAATTTACTGCCGTCCTAGCAGATGCACCCTGAGAATGCTCCCTATAGGCCACATAAAAATTGAGGGAAATCTAAAGTTTGGATGTAAATTTCAAAAATGGAAACATATAGGAGAGAGGTTTTTTTTTCTTTAGCAATATCATGAGCAAGTCTAAGTGGGGAATTAAATCTAATTTATAATAAAAGAGGGATGTAGATGATAATTTTGGTCAATTCCATAATGTTTTAGGTCTTTTTACAGCCACTAAGCATATATATTACAACCTATATTTTAAAACCTTTTACTAACATGCTAAGACTAACAATATAGATTCCATAAAATTTGTTATTTTACTAAAATTTTGCAGTATTTTTAACACATTCTCAGATTGTACCTGTGAATAATAGAGGTTACAGTTTTATAATGCTCCATATTTTGACCTCAGAAAAATGAAAGGCTGAGCTGACCCTGACAATGATGTTGTTACATTATCTTCACATTTATTCAGTCTGTTGCTATTTCATCATTCATTTCCTATAGGGTGGTTGCTTTGTTATGGATCAAATAACAAGAGTACAGAGGTGAAGGCATAACAATATATCAAAAATCTATTATTCTAGTACGTGGCCGAATAAGGTTTTAGAGAGGCTATTGAAGTATGATACAATAGAAGAAAAGTGACACAGGAATAAAAAGAAAACTTAAAATACGAACAAATGTGAAGAATTCAGCCAGTAGATATCTCAGAGGTTCTGGTCAAAATTTCTATGTGATTTCTATCAAATTACTTTTTTTTTTTTGCAAATTCTTTTTCTGTGCAAACTTCATAAATAATCATAGAAAACCATCAATGAAAATGGGCCACACAGGGCCACTAGAAGTCATCCACAGGGATGTGCACAGGCAAAGATTTTCAGCAAGTTCTAAAAACCAAGGGGGAAGGGACAAAAATGTGGGGAACAAAAAGCCGGGGGTAATGCCATAGTCGCAATAATGTTGGCAATGGGTATACCGGGACAAAAAAACAGAACTAAACACCATTACAAGAGGGGGGGTGCGGAGAGTGGGGAACTGCCTAAAATTCCATGGCATTGCCGCTCACTCAGATGGTCGAAAAAACAGCCAGAGGCCAGGTAAGATACCACAAGGCCAGGGGGTCCGGGTCAAAAAGAGCAGACAGAGCCACGGTAGTGTAACGGTAGGCCCCCTATAGGGTGATGGGGAGCCCCCAGGCTGTGTGGAGTGAAGCCTTTAGGGCAGGTATATGGTTTTGTTTGCAGACTTCAGCAATCCCTTGCAACACTTAAGAAACACAATGAATTCTACATACTGCAGGACAGGACCCAATACTTGCAAAATGTGAATCCTATAGTGCAAGACAGAACTTGATACATGAATGTACAATAAATGCAACACACTGCAAATCCTCACACTCCCAGCCAGGGAGTTCAGACAAAGCCCTGGGAATCACTCACACCATATGGCTTCGTGGCCAAATGCCTGTAAAGTGAAAATACATGAACTTGAAAACATGAATGCACTACAATGCAAAACAGAACTAAATACGTGAATGCAGCTATTACTTAGGGCGCA
This sequence comes from Leptobrachium leishanense, assembly GCA_009667805.1. NCBI lineage: Eukaryota > Metazoa > Chordata > Amphibia > Anura > Megophryidae > Leptobrachium > Leptobrachium leishanense. The sequence continues at coordinate 235,160,141 of CM019063.1, forward strand.
GACTAGAGGATAACCAGAAACCAGAGCCAAGGAGTCATACACAGATTATCAGAACATGAACTAGAATTAACACGAGGAACAAGAACATAGAGGATCTCAGACTTACAGGGTTATCCAAAGAGATTCGAAAAGTCACCGCACGTTCGGTGACTTTTCGTTCTCTTCAATTCGGTTCCTTTTGCCGATTGCATTTCGGTGACCCTGCGGTGTATTCAGCAAGCGCCACAGGGCCCCCGAATTGCAGGGAAAAGCTGCCGAAAACCTGACGAAAACTAACCGAATGCACGCTGAAAACAAGCAAAAACATCTGGATTAACCTTCGAAAAAGCCGAACAGGAGCCGAAAAGGAGCCGAATCACACAGAGCCGAAGCAGCTGTGACGTAGAGGAGGCAGTGAATAAATTAGAAAAACCATTTGTATGAATCTGGGAAAAAGAAACGCTGTTTGCAAAGAAACTACTGAGCGAAAATGTCTGAAATTTTCACAGGAGGTCCAGGGAATGATAATAAAGAGGGCTGTTACAAAAAAAATAAGTAAACTGAAAAAAAAAAAAAAAAAAATCGGACTTTTAAATTTTTTTTAAAAAATTCAGAAAAATGCTTAAAGTATCCTAAAAAATCTATAAATAAAGAGACTTTTTGCTGCAGAATTTTATAATGAACGGTTTATTAGATATTGAATTAAAACAGGAATATTTTTAACATTGAAGTCTATGGGATTCTCCTGAATAAATTTGCCGAATGAAACCACCGAATGGCAGGGCATTAGGGGAACCTTTCACTGCTGGTTTGTGTTCTCTGAATAGCCGAAGCAGTGCTTTTTCATGGGGATTTCACTGCCCTCGAACAGGCACCGAACAGGCACCGTATGTGCAGGCAATTCGCCAGGATTTGGCGAATTGCCTGCTCTCTGGATAGCCGAATGGCCAGGAAAGGTAACCGAACGCTGAAAATCAGCATTCGGTTACCTTTCTCAAGCAATTCGAATCTCTTTGGATAACCCTGTTAGTCTATCCTAATCCAAGGATCAAATGCCTGGTTGGCCCTATATAAGGCCAAGCAGATCATGTGACTGCAGACCAATCAGCCCAGTGTGAATGGTCTGTAGAGCCTGAACAAGAAAACCAGAAAACATGAATCCCTGCTACAACCAGCAGGGGGCAGGACCGAGATGTGACAGGTAGTCACCACAGATGACACACCTGGACCGACTCCATGTTCCCACACTTAAAAAAAAAGGGGGAGGGAGAGAGGGGAGGAAAAAGACCCAGAATCCAAAAAGTCTAACGCACAGCATGTTTCGGGAAACAGCAAAAAAACTCTGATTTAGCAATTACTCAAGTACCCAGGACCAGATTAACATAGGGGCTGATGGAGCAGCAGCTCCAGGCCCCTGCCCCAGAATAGGCCCATAGAAATGATAACTGTCTGCATTGATTTGCATTTGGAACCCTGTATCTCCAATTCCATACCAGCTATAGAGTCATGTGAGGTAGCACTGGAAATGTCAGATCATGCCCTTTCCAAGGATGCCAAGCATGACCAGGTTTTATATAACAATAAAAATAAAATAATAAAGATTTCTTTCTAACACAGCAATATTTTTCACTTTACAAATAAAGCAAACAATGATGCTGCACTAACTCACCATCTCATTTCTCATGTCACCCACAAATGTGGAGGTGATGCCACAATCCGTTATTACAAATTGTTACATCAAAAACCTAAATGCCGCACTGCAGCAAATAGCTCTGGGGGGGGATGGACTTTGGAACCCTGTGTCACTAATCTTTACACCTCACAATGTCAAGTGAGGTGTCAGTGGACAGGTCAGAGTCTAAACATGACCATGTAAAAGCTAAAAGAAAAGAAAACAAAAATACTTTTTTAATTTTTATATTTTTAGTTCCAAAGTGATGACAGTGTCCATTTGTCACGTGTAAGATGAGCAATACCACTGCCATTACTCACTTTCTCATTTCCCATGCTGGGAGCAAGTTCAGTATTTTATACATACAGGGTAATTCAAAGAGATCCGAATTGCTTGAGAAAGGTAACCGAACGCTGAAAATCAGCGTTCGGTTACCTTTCTTGGCCATTCGGCTATCCAGAGAGTAGGCAATTACGAAAATCCTGGCGAATTGCCTGAACATATGGTGCCTGTTTGGTGCCTGTTCGAGGGCAGTGAAAACCCCATGAAAAAGCACTGCTTCGGCTATTCAGAGAACACAAACCAGCAGTGAAAGGTTCTCCTAATGCCCTGCCATTCGGTGGTTTAATTCGGCAAGTTTATTCAGGAGAATCCCATAGGCTTCAATGTTAAAAAATATTCCCGTTTTAATTCAATATCTAATAAACCGTTCATTATAAAATTCTGCAGTAAAGAGTCTCTTTATTTATAGATTTTTTAGGATATTTTAAGCATCTTTCTGAATTAATTTAATTATTTTTAAAAGTCCGATTTTTTTTTTTAAAGTTTTCTTCTTTTTTCTGTAACAGCCCTCTTTATTATCATTCCCAGGACCTCATATGTAAATTTCAGACATTTTCGCTAAGTAGTTTCTTTGCAAACAGCGTTTCACTTTTCAAACATTCATGCAAACTGTTTTCCTAACTTATTCACTGCCTCTTCTGCGGTCTCGGCTTTTTCCGGCGGCTTCGCTGCGTGTGATCGGCTCCTGCTCGGGTTTTTCCGCGGTTTCGGCAAGTTAATTCAGGTGTTTTTGTGGATTTTCGGCGTGCATTCGCTGGGTTTTACGGTTCGTTTTCGTTGGGTTTGCGGCAGCTTTTCCCTGCAATTCAGGGGCCCTGTAGTGCTTGCTGAATACACCGCAGGGTCACCGAAAAGGGATCGGCAAAAGGAACCGAATTGAAGAGAACGAAAAGTCACTGAATGTACGGTGACTTTTCGAATCTCTTTGAATTACCCTGCTAGTCATATTATTCATAAAACACCATCCTCCAAAACAAGGGAAATATATTTTTTTTAATTTTTTGGTTACAATGTATATTTTCTCTGAAAAACATAGTAACTGGTTCCCATTTCAATTTTTTAACAAGAATTCCCTATAGAATATGTAAGAATTGATATTCTTACAGATACAGTTGTGTTCAAAATTATTCAACCCCCACTGAAATTGAGTGTTTTGGCCAGTTTGACATTGATTTTGATCATTCAGTCATCTTGCTTACAATTAAATCAAAGAGGCACGTGTAGATCAGACAAATATAACATAACATTTATAATGAAATAACCACAAATGTCTTTTCTGTGCTCACATCATTATCAGTTTTATTCAACCCCAAGTGACATTCAATCTTAGTACTTAGTACAACATCCTTTTACAGTTATAACAGCTTTTAAACGTGAAGCATAGCTTGACACAAGTGTCTTGCAGCGATCTACGGGTATCTTCGCCCATTCGTCATGGGCAAAAGCCTCCAGTTCAGTCACATTCTTAGGCTTGCGCACTGCAACTGCTTTCTTTAAGTCCCACCAGGTTCTCAATCGGATTTAAGTCTGGTGACTGCTATGGCCACTCCAAAATGTTCCAGCCTTTAATCTGCAACCATGCTCTAGTGGACTTGGAGGTATGCTTGGGATCATTGTCCTGTTGAAAGGTCCAACGTCTCCCAAGCCTCAGGTTTGTGACGGACTGCATCACATTGTCATCCAATATCTCCTGGTACTGAAGAGAATTCATCGTACCTTGCACACGCTGAAGCTTCCCTGTACCTGCAGAAGCAAAACAGCCCCAAAGCATGATTGACCCCCTCCCCCGCCATGCTTCACAGTAGGCAAGGTGTTATTTTCTTCATAGGCCTTGTTCTTCCTCCTCCAAACATAGCGTTGATCCATGGGCCCAAACAGTTCTAATTTTGTTTCATCAGTCCACAGAACACTATCCCAAAACCTCTGTGGTTTGTCCACATGACTTTTGGCATACTGCACTCGACTCTTCTTGTTTTTTGGAGACAGCAAGGGGGTGCGCCTGGGAGTTCTGGCATGGAGGCCTTCATTACGCAGTGTGCGCCGTATTGTCTGAGCTGAAACTTCAGTACCCACATCTGACAAATCTTTTCTCAGTTCCTCAGCAGTCAAACGGGGACTTTTCTCCACTCTACGCTTCAGGTAGCGCACAGCAGTCGAAGTCAGCATCTTCTTTCTGCCACGACCAGGTAGCGTTTCAACAGTGCCCTTTGCCTTGAATTTGCGAATGATGCTTCCTATGGTCTCTCTTGGTATGTTTAACATCTTTGCAATCTTCGTATAGCCATTGCCCTTCCTGTGAAGAGTAATCACCTCTTCTCTTGTCTTCCTGGACCATTCTCTTGACTTCACCATGTTTGTAACCACACCAGTAAATGTCTAGAAGGAGCTGAGTATCACAGTCATTTTAAAGCTGCCTAATTGGTGCTTATTATGCTTTATTGCTGCTCCGTGACATCCACAGGTGTTTTCAATACCTGATTGAAAACACTTGAATGAACCTCTGTTCTTCAGAGTGGTAGTCTTTAAGGGGTTGAATAATTGTGTCAATGAAGAATTCACAAAAGAAACATTTACTACTGTATTACAAAACCAATTGATGTCATTTTAGTTGCATATGGTTCTTTAAAAAGTCCTTGTAGGATTTCATTCTGAATACAATTACAAATGTACACTAAATTCCCTAAAACCCTTTACAGCATTGGGGGTTGAATAATTTTGAACACAACTGTATAAAACCACAAAAGTTTGGATGATAAAATTTGAAAAAAATAATTTTACACATTGAAATCTGAATGGAAATTTCCTCACACACAGGGTTATCCAAAGAGATCCGAATTGCTTGAGAAAGGTAACCGAACGCTGAAAATCAGCGTTCGGTTACCTTTCCTGGCCATTCGGCTATCCAGAGAGCAGGCAATTCGCCAAATCCTGTCGAATTGCCGGCACATACGGTGCCTGTTCGGTCCCTGTTCGAGGGCAGTGAAATCCCCATAGAGAAGCAATGCTTCGGCTATTCAGAGAACACAAACCAGCAGTGAAAGGTTCCCGAAATGCCCTGCCATTCGGTGGTTTCATTCGGCAAATTTATTCAGGAGAATCCCATAGGCTTCAATGTTAAAAATATTCCCGTTTTAATTGAATATCTAATAAACCGTTCAGTATAGAATTCTGCAGCAAAGAGTCTCTTTATTTATAGATTTTTTAGGATACTTTAAGCATTTTTCTGATTTTTTTTTTTTTTATTAAAAGTCCGATTTTTTTTTTTTTTTTTTTTCAGTTTACTTATTTTTTTTGTAACAGCCCCCTTTATTATCATTCCCTGGACCTCCTGTGAAAATTTCAGACATTTTCGCTCAGTAGTTTCTTTGCAAACAGTGTTTCATTTTCCCAGATTCATACAAATGGTTTTTCTAATTTATTCACTGCCTCCTCTACGTCACAGCTGCTTCGGCTCTGTGTGATTCGGCTCATGTTCGGCTCATGTCGGCTCCTGTTCGGCTCCTGTTCGTCTTTTTCAAAGGTTAATCCAGATGTTTTTGCTTGTTTTCAGCGTGCATTCGGTTAGTTTTCGGTGGGTTTGCGGCATCTTTTCCCTGCAATTCGGGGACCCTGTGGTGCTTGCTGAATACACCGCAGGGTCACCGAAATGCAATCGGCAAAAGGAACCGAATTGAAGAGAACGAAAAGTCACCGAACGTGCGGTGACTTTTCGAATCTCTTTGGATAACCCTGACAGTAACTGTCTGGTTAGATATACAGTACCCGTATCTGCACTATAAAGTACACTAAAATAAGTTTTAATTTCACTAAATTCCAAAAACAAGCCCACCGAAATCTTCAGCTCCAAGCCCACCGAAATCTTCAGCTCCAGGCCCATAGAAATCTTAAGCCAGCCCTGCAAGTTAAGTTAAGTTAAGCACCAAGTTTTCTTCTAGTAACACATTGTGGCTAAGCATATCTCACCTACCTGAAATAAAAGGTTTGTGTGGATGTTCTATAAGTTGCACCATTCCCAAAGAAGAAACTCTGTTGCCTTTAATTACATTTTGAAAATGATTGGTCAGATACAACTTCAGCTAGAAGAGTACCTGCAATGCAAAAATAGGCCTTATTCCAACACAGTCAGTTAAGGCTAGGGTCAGACGAAAGCAGTTTTAACGTGCGTTTAGACGCACGAAATCACGGCCGTGCTAGCAGCAAATGACGTCCAATACCGGGGAACACACGAAGTACGGCCGCACGAAAGTTCGTCCGCGCAACGCAAGTGGCAAACGAACGCATTTTTTCTAGAACGTCAAACCTCTAGTACGGACGTACAGAGTGCGCTGCGTCCGCTAGAGGCGTGTGTGCGTGATTGGGAGACGTCAGACGCTGCTAATGTCCGGCCAACATAACGTCCAGACACAAAAAGGGTTTTATTGATGATCCGTACACAATCACGGACGAAAAGGCGCATCGTATGACCGCTATCGCGTACTCCATGAAAAAATGCGTCCATTCGTTCGAACGCACTTTTTCACAGACAACGCGAAAATGCGTTCGTCTGATCCTAGCCTAAAAGGAAGCCACAAAGACAAATGTCCTCCACGAGACAAAGTTATTGCACCTCTTGCTTACTGGTGTGTTACAAATCAGACACTTAAAAATGGAGCAAAACCTGGATTCCAGCCACTAATTAAGAAACATATTCTACTAGGTTCGATGTCAATATGGAGCAGAATATGTTGCCTAAAAAATAGGTGAGTATCATAGTCGTGTAGTGATGCTTGTGTACACAATCTGCTGGCTAGAGGCAGTTTTATCAAAATAATTATTCCATAAATATTTTTATTTGTCTAGAAATGTTTCCAGTGGCTCTTTATGGTACCCTCATGTCTCTAATACAAGAGTAATTTTTTGTATATTCAATATTAAAATGTGGGGGAAAACCTAGGCTCTGAATCTGTATTCAGAATGGAATAACTGAACTGAAAGCATAAATAAAATAAGATTTTTGGAAAAGCACAACAGAATATAAAGTACACTGTAATGAAATATTCATAGGTTAAAGTTTTTATGGACCTCTAGCACTTGCATGATTTATGCTATTTCAGTGTGTGCTGGACTCTGCAATGTGCTTCCAAATAATAAACACTACATTAGAATTCAAGTGCTTCAATGCTTGGAAAAAAGAAGGAACACCAAAAGCTACACCAAACATTTTTAGTGATTCAGTTACTCAAATCCTAATTTGCACTGACTGTTCCAAGGGTTCTCTGTCTTGTGATCATTATATATGCTACAATCCATTCACTTATTGAACCCATGATGTGTTACCAAATATTGGGAGATAGAAGGAGCCTTGTGGTGCTCAGTCCCCTCACTCAGGCTTGAATTTGTGTGCTCTTACGCAGTGTTAGTTTGCAAGAATGATTCAATTTACTATTTAAGTATTTGCTGCTCTTTCGTGTACACTGATACGTGCTTGTAGTGTTCTGTATTGTACTATTGTAGCAACCTGCGTAGTGCTGTATTTTACTAAGCATTAATAAACTTGTGTTTTTATTGATTTATTTTGTTGATTTATTCCAATACATACAGGGTTATTCAGAGAGCGTGAAAAGCAGGAGAATGACTGGAGAATGAAAAATTCTAGGTCAAAATAGCCAAAACAGAAAAATTCTCCCTTTCAACTCACTTTCCAAATCGGCTATTTTGACCTAGAATTTTTCATTCTCCAGTCATTCTCCAGTCATTCTCCAGTCATTTTCCAGTCATTCTCCTACTTTTCACACTCTCTGAATAACCCTGATAGAATTCAATATATCAGATGTGTTTTCACTCCATTTCAGATTAGATAGAGTATCAGGGTTATTCCGAGAGAGGTGAAAAGCAGGAGAATGGCTGGAGAACATTTGGAGAAGTGAAAATACTAGCAGGGCTATTCAAAAAGAGGTGAAAACCTTGAGAATGACTGGATAATTGAAAATTATAGGTCAAAATAGCCAAACCAGAAAAATTCTCCCATTTATCTCACCTTCCAAATTGGCTATTTGGTCTAGATTGTTCATTCTCCTGCCAATTCTCAAGGTTTTCACCTCTCTGAATAGCCCTGTAGGTCAAAATAGCCGATTTGGAAAGTGAGATAAATGGGAGAATTTTTCTGGTTTTGCTACTTTGACCTATAATTTTCACTTCTCCAGTCATTCTCCTGGTTTTCACCTCTCTCTTAATAACCCTGTATGACTTAACTTCAAATACTTAAAAAAATGTGATCTACGCAAGAGTGAGTATTTCATTTATATGGGAAAAGATATTTTCCTTTTTTTGTTTCGGACACTGTAAAGATAATGCAGTTTTGAAGAGAAAAAAGATGGCTGAAGGACTCAAAGTGTTTTTTCATAGCTCTATAACAATCGCCAGTTTTGACAGTAGGCGAACATTTGTCATATTTGTCTGTCTGACTTCTGACATAATCTTAAAAAACTTCAAATACCCAAGTTTAGGCATTTATATCCTGGAATACTTCTGTTTTCTATATAAACATCAGTCTAGGCTGAAGTGGCCCCTTTAAATCCCATATTGATAGAAATATCCAACAATCTCTCAATGTGCCAAAAAGCAGGTAGCAACTGGTGAAGGGTTTAAATAACGAGCCTATTACCAAGTCAAAACCACTGAAACATTGTAAGAAGCATAGAACTCGAATATAAAGTAATGTTTGGAAATATATACCGTTGAAGCATCCGTTTTGCTGCTTTTTCTATAGCATTATGATCTAACTTTAATCCCACACCAAATATTTTTTTCTATCAGTAATGAACTAGATGTCAAGAAACTGTTTTTATGTGCTTTTTAGTAATGAAAGATATTACCTTTATAATTGAGACATCTATTGCAGAGGTTTTGAAAAAGATTGAGGGTTGTAATCCAAGCCTGGTGAAAACCTAACCAGAGTTCTGGTAAACCTACCAAATTTATATATACGTTAATGGATCTGTATGTTTACTGTCCAACAATTCTTAGCATGAGCAGCATCTTGCCTTCTTAGGCCCCTATTACATTCTTCGCGCAAATGCGCTCGCTCAGTGCAATTTTTTTCATGCACCGCAAAATGCGTTATCGCGTGAAAATTAACACGGTATTACGATCCAAGCGCATTTTCTCAGCCTTCAAGTTCTGTCGTGTGCAAATCCGACGCGCAAAGCCGGGCGCAAATGAACGTTGCGTGCAGGAATCGGTGGGCAATCAGAATTAAGAACCACTATTTTCTAGGTTTTGGTTGTTGCGCCTGTATAAGTCAATCTGCATATCTGTGCTGCAGCAAACAAATATTTTGACAAATTATTAAATTTTAATGTCTGGGTATGTGTAGAATGTGTAACTGTCCTGTGCTGTATTTTTTTTTTTTGTGCTGGTGTATTTTGTTTCGGCCAGAATGTTCAGATTTGCAGTTAACACCAGGTTTTCAAATACGTTAAAATTATGCGCGCAAACGTCGTTCGTAGGAAGTTGCGCATCGATTGTAATACCATCCGCTTAACTCATTTACGCTTGCGCTGGGTTCACGCAGAGTCACTCGCATTGGACGTTAACGCGCATCATTTGCGAGAACGTCGTAATACGACGTTATGCGCAAATGGTTTTGCAGTCGCGCAAATGCGCAGCGCGAATAATGTAATAGGGCCCTTAGACTTGTTAGTCTTATTTATGATTTTTTGTCTCGTCAAGCTTTATTTATTTAATTCAATATTGTTTCCTTCTCTAGGAGCCACCACTGATTATATACATAAGTTCACATAAGGTTGGGATTCTGATCTGAGTTTACCCACCTAAACCCTTCTTCCTATTTCAGATTTCTGTGTGAGTCCTTCACGTTCCTGGATGGGGAGAGGGGTGCCCCTCCATAATGTCTCCCAACTTAAACTTTTTAAATTAATTTATCTCTCTCCCTTCCTGTTTCCCCTTTCCCCACTTTTGCCATCTACAGTTCCATCTCATATATGTAAGCTCTTCACTACACTGGTGGCCGATTGGTTTTCATGCTGAACAGAAGGTCTACAATGGTCTATTATTGTCATGGGACACATCGCCACAGGAAGGCCCAAACCAGTGCTGGTCCGCCCTGACAGCCCCTTTCCTGCTGTTTCATTCAGGTCAGGTCTCTCCTCCACCCAGCCTCTCCAGAAGACAACCACAGGTGTTCTACCTAAATGCCCTTTGAAGCCCTACATGAGGGTGGAGCATCAAAGATGCTATGCTTCAGTATTGTGCCAAAAGCCTGTGCCTAAGCCTGGTGTGTTCTGCTCCTTAAGAAGCCTGATCCCTTCTAGTTCCTATCGGGTCCCCTTAGCTCCAAGTTCCTGCTGTGCCCTCCAAGCTCCCTAGCTGCTTCCAAGCCACAGAACCTTGTGCCTTAATACCTCTGAGTTCCTGCCTGCCAGCCACCAGAGTCTCCTTGTGCCCGGCTCCAAGCCTCCTGTATACTCAAGCATGCCTCACCTCTTGGGTACATCTAGTCAGCCTTCTTCCCATCTTGCCTGTCTGCTGTCTCTGAGGCTCTGGTAAGTCCCTGGTGTGTTGCCTCAGTGTCTCTTTCTTGTCTCCTCTATGCCCCATTTCTGGTTACCCCTGTCTTTGTTTCTCCTTCTTGCTGCCCTTTGGTCAGCCCAAATATTTCCTCGTTCCTTAACCAGAAGCAAGCACCCACTCAAAACAGGGTGGGGCGTGGAGTGGCAAGTGATTACTATAGCCTCTGAGTACTAGCAATCGTCCACCAAAAACTTGCAGGACTTAGCCCTAATGATGAAGGAGGAATTGGATTCCAAAGAACCCAAAAGGAAGGTGGGAACAAATGATTACAATTCTAAACCTTTATTGGACTTCTGAGAAAAAACGTACACACCCACAAAATGTATAAAAAACACACAAAAAAGGTCATAAATTAGAGACCATAACTCAAGGTCAGTGACCAATCACAAAAGGCATCTAATGCAGGGTGAGGTCTCTGTGACAACAATTGTATGTCAAAAACTGAGAACCACCACCTGAAATGAATAATAAGCAAGAGATGCCTACGGATCCCCTCAGAAAAGTATGCACACGTTAGAGAATACTTAAATGCTTAAAGACATGTGCCACCAAATTGGTTATTGTAGTTAGCATGCACCACTCAAAAGCGTCACGATGAGGTGCAAACATAAGTGGTCCACGTCACGGAATACAACTGGTTAATACAGAGACAAGGAGTGAGCCTGGTAGCTAGAATTTGCATGCACTGATCGAGAAATCACAATAGAGTGCAAGCAGTAGCAATCTCCCAGCCACAAGTGTATTCCTCAGCAAGAAAAATTCATATAATACATAAAGGAGATCATGAGATTAAAAATCCATCTCAACATTAAACATGCTACAATGTTGCTGAATGGTTATGGGCAATCAGTCATAGCCCAAACAGATTGTGCTGTAATGGTATTGTTCTCTATGAAATATAGATGCATCCAGCTCAGGCATGCAACGAGAGGAAAACCTTAAATGGGTTAATAGAGCACGTCCAATGCGGCGTTTCGCTTGTGTCTGCTCCTCAGGGACGTGGAAAGACAAATAAAACATATGATCTCTTTTAAAGATTGTGCCATCTGGAATCAGGCGGTCACATGGGAAAATTCAGCCAATCGTACCATTGTAAGAATAGACCGCTGTGATTGGTCCACGGGTGTCATGTGAAAACATTGGTCCAATTATAGACTTGCTTGGGTACACCATTGATCAAGCCTGAAGGAGAAATGTATTGCAAACAGCAGGATGATCATTTTGACAGGCTAGAGAGTTAACTCGTGGGTATGAAGGACCTGAAATGGCTATCCAATGTCCTACTGTCTCAATCATAATGACGAGCTGGTCCTCCGCACATAATATTGCCCTGATCACATATCATCAGAATATAGCTATTAGGGGCAAACCTATACCAAGGTCTGTACAGAGACAAAAAAAAATATGCCCAATAACCCCGTAATTTGTAATATGGCACAATGTAAGCAGGACACCATTCGGAGATCTGATTGTATTCTGTAATACCTAAATCCCTAGTAATACTGATTAACTGTATATACCCAGAGGGTCTAAGAAATAGATGAATACCCTCGGTAAAGGAAATATCAGGATTACAGCAATGACGTATAAAAGTGTACAACATATCACGTTGTGAAACAAAAATTGATGAAAAATGAATTCCCATGTGAATAAATAATCAGATGTAGAAGAAACGTTAGCAATGCTTGGCATATAGTAATGATTAAACGTTGAAATGTATACTCAGAGGATAGCCCCAATACGGCTATATAGTGACATAATCGTGATGATTACCAATAGAGTTATATGATGACAAAATATATGCAGTTATAGGAAAGAGTTATAATTGAATTCTTCATTCAAACCCACAGGGTATTGGGTGTTCAATCTAAAGATCCACCTCGCTTCGTTTTGTCTAAGCCTTAGATCGAAATCACCTTTCCTGGGGCCTAAGGTTATTCTTTCTATAACCTGAAAAGAGACACGAGGGGTCGCCATTGTGATGGCAATGTACATGTCTGGAAATTGGTGTGTCCGTCTCATTGTTGACACTGCCAATGTGTTGCAGAATGCACCTACGCCATTGCTGATATGTTTTACCCACGTATTGTTTGGAACACATGCATGTGATTAAATATATCACCAAAGTGGATGAACAGTTGGCGAATTGTTTCATAAGGTATGTTTTTTGAGTAGTGTTGCTATTGAAAGTTTTGGATTTCATAACAAAGCCACAGGCCTTGCAATGTCCACATTTGTAAGTGCCCAATGGTTTGGCTAGCCATGTATCCATTCTTGGAGCCGGGTTAGGATAACTATGGACCAAAATATCACGTAGATTCTTGGACCTCCTGGCAACAAATGAAGGTACTGATGGTAGTATTTCCGCCAGCGATTTATCGAGGCGTAATAGAGGCCAATATTTGCCGCAAATGTTCTTAATAGGGCCCCATCCCATATCGAAGGTGGCTACAAACCGAACTGTTCATATCTTATCATTCTTAGGTTTGGGAATGAGTAGTGTTTCTCTATCCGCTTCTATCGCACGTTTCAAACAGCGATTGGGATATCCCTTTTCACGGAACATAGTTCTTAATTTGGAGGCTTCCTTCTGGAAGTCCTCAATATTGGAGCAATTTCTCCGTGCTCGCAAATATTGGCCAATAGGTATCCCTTTCTTTTGAGGATTTGGATGATGACTTTGCCAGTTTAAAAAATTATTGGAGGAGGTCTCTTTGCGATGTAAGTCAGTGATAAGTTGTCCATCCGGACCCTTAGATATAGTTAAGTCCAGAAATTGTAGGTTGTTAGGGTCTTTGACCATAGTAAGTGACAGCCCAATGCTATTGGAATTAAGTACATTCAGCCACTCATGGAGCAGTGTATCTGATCCTTCCCAAATACAAAACACATCATCAATATACCTAAACCATGTCTGAACATTCGATGTATATTGAAGCATGGTGGGTATAAAAACGCATTTCTCTTCCCAGTATGCTAGATATAATATTGCGTAGCTTGGGGCACTGACAGTCCCCATAGCTGTCCCCCTTAGCTGCAGGAAGTACTTTCCTTCAAACAAGAAATAATTGTGTGTTAACACAAACTCGAGTAACTTGAGTATGTAATTTACAAATGTGTCAGAATGTTCCTTGGCCAGGAAGTACTTGGTGGTGGCTAATCCTATATCATGTGGAATATTATTGTATAGGGAGACAACATCAAAGCTCACTAGAGACGCATTGGATGAAATTCTGCTGGTAGAGAGACGTTTTAAAGCGTGTTGAGTGTCTCTAATGTATGTGGGAGTGTTCAACACGAGAGGGTGTAGATGTTCATCAATGAACTGGCTCACTCTTTCCGTAAGAGAGTTATTGCCCGAAACAATGGGGCGGCCAAGAGGATGGGATCGATTTTTATGGATTTTGGGCAGACAGTAAAGAGCAGGGATGGTTGGTCGTTGAGGTAGTAGATATTTCTTATTTTGTTCTGAAATGATACCCAAGGAAACCCCCTCGGAGAGGATCGTGTCCAATTCTCTTGTAAAAATAATAGTGGGATCATTCGGAAGTGGCTTGTACCCATCAAGATCATTCAAATGTTCTAAACACATATTAGAGTAGAGGGTTTTGGACATTAATACTATATTGCCACCCTTATCCGAGGGTTTGACAATCAAGTCATCATGTTTATTTAACTCCTGCAAAGCCTGTTGTTCAGATTTAGTTAGATTAGATTGATTTGTGAGACCCCCCCCCACTTTTAGTTGCATGATCTCCTTGGTAACCAGTTGAACGAACATATCCACATTGGAGAAATCTGAAAAGGAAGGAGTATATGTGGATTTGTTGACAAATTTGTTATAATCAGTATGTGTCCTTTACCGAGGGTATTCATCTATTTCTTAGACCCTCTGGGTATATACAGTAATCAGTACTACTAGGGATTTAGGTATTACAAAATACAATCAGATCTCCCAATGGTGTCATGCTTACATTGTGCCATATTACAAATTACGGGGTTATTATGCATATTTAATTTTTTTATTATTATTTATTTATTTATTTTTGTCTCTGTACAGACCTTGGTATAGGTTTGCCCCTAATAGCTATATTCTGATGATACGTGATCAGGGCAATATTATGTGCGGAGGACCAGCTCGTCATTATGATTGAGACAGTAGGACATTGGATAGCCATTTCAGGTCCTTCATACCCACGAGTTAACTCTCTAGCCTGTCAAAATGATCATCCTGCGGTTTGCAATACATTTCTCCTTCAGGCTTGATCAATGGTTTACCCAAGCAAGGCTATAATTGGACCAATGTTTTCACATGACACCCGTGGACCAATCACAGCGGTCTATTCTTACAATGGTACGATTGGCTGAATTTTTCCATGTGACCGCCTGATTCCAGATGGCACAATCTTTAAAAGAGATCATATGTTTTATTTGTCTTTCCACGTCCCTGAGGAGCAGACACAAGCGAAACGCCGCATTGGACGTGCTCTATTAACCCATTTAAGGTTTTCCTCTCGTTGCATGCCTGAGCTGGACGCATCTATATTTCATAGAGAACAATACCATTACAGCACAATCTGTTTGGGCTATGACTGATTGCCCATAACCGTTCAGCAACATTGTAGCATGTTTAATGTTGAGATGGATTTTTAATCTCATGATCCCCTTTATGTATTATATGAATTTTTCTTGCTGAGGAATACACTTGTGGCTGGGAGATTGCTACTGCTTGCACTCTATTGTGATTTCTCGATCAGTGCATGCAAATTGTAGCTACCAGGTTCACTCCTTGTCTTTATATTTATCAGCTGTATTCCGTGACGTGGACCATTTATGTTTGCACCTCATCGTGACGCTTTTGAGTGGTGCATGCTAATTACAACAACAAATTTAGTGGCATATGTCTTTAAGCATTTAAGTATACTCCAACGTATGCACATAATTTTTTTTATTTTTTTTATTTTTCTGAGGAATACTTTTGGCTGGGTGATTGCTACTGCTTGCACTTTATTGTGATTTCTCAATCAGTGCATGCAAATTCTAGCTACCAGGCTCACTCCTTGTCTCTGTATTAACCAGTTGTATTCCGTGACGTGGACCACTTATGTTTGCACCTCATCGTGACGCTTTTGAGAGGTGCATGCTAACTACAATAACCAATTTGGTGGCACATGTCTTTAAGCATTTAAGTATACTCTAATGTGTGCATACTTTTCTGAGGGGATCCGTAGGCATCTCTTGCTTATTATTCATTTCAGGCGGTGGTTCTCAGTTTTTGACATACAATTGTTGTCACAGAGACCTCACCCTGCATTAGATGCCTTTTGTGATTGGTCACTGACCATGAGTTATGGTCTCTAATTTATGACCTTTTTGTGTGTTTTTATACATTTTGTGGGTGTGTACATTTTTTCTCAGAAGTCCAATAAAGGTTTAGAATTTTAATCATTTGTTCCCACCTTCCTTTTGGGTTCTTTGGAATCCAATCCTTCCTCGTTCCTTAACCACCACATTCCTAGATTCCTGCCCTGCGGTTTCAATGGCTATTCCTTGCAATAAATCCAAATTTTTTGATCATTACTCAAGTGTTCGCCTGCTGTGTCACTGCACCTCTGGTCTCAGACCATTACCCACAGTAAACCCACCATACAGTTATTGATATTTGCGTCAGTCGGTACAGTTTTATATATCAATGACTATTACATGCCAGAATGTTTTCTGCTATACTCTTGTACACTGCTCTTGTATATAATGTTACACTCTTTTTTTGTCTCTCATTTTGAATGATATATTTCATTTTCTGTACAATCTTTATGATCTGTACTCAAATTTGTTTCTAATAAAAGATCTGATTTAATATAAAAGGGATTTTTTTTAATGCTTGGATACTAGACCTTAGAATTTTTGGCTACATTTGCAGGAAGGCAAAGCAAATTCCTTATTCCTTATTGTCCTCCTCACATCTCACCACATGCCCGCTCGACCCCATTCCCTCACATCTAATTCCTCCCCTCTCCTCCTCCCTCACCCCTGCTCTCACACACATCTTCAACCTATCTCTCTCCACTGGCTCCTTTCCATCCGCCTTCAAACACGCACTAGTTACCCCTTTACTAAAGAAACCATCCTAGATCCCAACTCTCCATCCAATTACCGCCCTGTATCCCTGCTTCCCTTCACATCAAAGCTCTTAGAAAAACTAGTCTTCAACCGCCTCTCCCTCTTCCTGTCCTCCAATTCCCTACTTGACCCCCTGCAATCTGGCTTCCGTCCCCTACACTCAACTGAAACTGCCCTCACCAAAGTCACCAACGACCTCCTAACTGCTAAAAAACACGGCCACTATTCTATTCTCATCCTGCTTGACCGCTCGGCTGCTTTTGACACTGTTGACCACCCCCTCCTTCTACAGACCCTCAACTCTCTGGGTCTCGGTGACACTGCACTTGCTTGGGTTGACTCCTATTTATCCAACAGGTCCTTCTGTGTGTCCTTTGCTGGTAACTCCTCCTCCTCATTGCCTCTATCTGTTGGTGTACCTCAAGGCTCTGTCCTTGGTCCTCTGCTCTTTTCCATCTACACCTCCTCTCTGGGCAAAATCATCAACAGCTTTGGCTTTAATTACCACCTCTACGCTGATGACACTCAGATCTACCTCTCTACCCCTGATCTCTCTCCCCCTGTCCTTTCAATAGTCAGTGACTGTTTACCTGGCATCTCCTCCTGGATGGCCTCCCACCACCTAAAGATCAACATGTCAAAGACTGAACTCCTACTTATTCCTCCCTCCAATGCCTCCCCACCTCCTGACTTCTCTATCACGGTGGAGGGTATCACCATCTCCCCATCAAACCAAGTTCGCTGTCTTGGAGTTACACTTGACTCTGCTCTTTCCTTCATCCCCCACATCAAGTCTCTTTTCTCCTCCTGCCGATACCAACTGCGTAATATTTCCAGAATTCGGCCATTTCTTACCGCTGTCACCACAAAACAACTCATACGCGCCCTGGTAATCTCCCGACTCAACTATTGCAATAATCTCTTATCTGGCCTACCTTTGTCCCGCCTCTCCCCCCTACAATCCATCCTGAACGCCTCCGCCTAGACTAATTCACCTCACCCGCCGCTCTGTCTCTGCCGCTCCCCTCTGCGAGTCCCTTCACTGGCTCCCCATCCACTGCAGAATTAAGTTCAAAATCCTTATCCTTACCTACAAAACCCTCACTAACTCAGCTCCCCACTACCTGTCCTCACTAATCACCAAATACACCCCAGCCCGCTCCCCAAGGTCAAACAGTGACCTGCGCCTAGCTTCTCCCCGCATCACCTCTTCCCATGATAGACTGCAGGATTTCTCACGCGCAGCCCCCACTCTCTGGAACGCTCTCCCTCGTACTGTCAGACTTTCCCCTAACTTCTCTTCCTTCAAACGCTCCCTGAAAACATTCCTATTTAGGGAAGCCTACCACCCAACTCACTGACGCAACCATCAATCACTCTCACCTTACAGTCCTCTCCTCCCGTTTTCAACCCCAACCCTCCCAGATTGTGAGTTCCTACGGGAATAGGGCCCTCATCTCCTCCTGTACTGTTTGTCAAATGTTGTTCAATGTATTGTAACCCTGTCTATACTGTGCTTATTGTACAGCGCTGCGGAATATGCTGGCGCTTTATAAATAAAGAATAATAATAATAAGCAAATGGTACTATGGAATACACAGACAATTTGGCATAAGTGTCTTTCACACCAACTCAAATGCTATCAAAGCCTTGATAAAGAAAAATGTAGTATTAAACAATAAGAGGAGCGTGCTACCTATGGACAAATATGTGTAACTTGCTTAGAGGGGAATGCAACTAGGCTGTCACGCCCTAGAAAGGTACATGAACCAATCCTTACTGACTTATATGCTCCCAACCAGACTCAATTGAAGGGAATCATTTACTCTTTAGCTGGCATTGAATATTCTAAATTCACCATGGTCTACCAACTGTGGGAAGAATCACAAACACAACACTTCTAGAGAGACTACATTGTGAAGGTAGAACAAATTCAAAAGGAAGCTGTAAGTGCCAAACGTGAGAATGGTGGAGAGTGAGGTCATAAAACCATACCTGAGAGCAGAGAATAGAACATAAACTCCCACTTTCATATATAACAGAACAAACTGGGGTCTCGGAAAGAAACTAGTAGATCACAGAGGGTCATGATGACATGCATGCTTCTAGATGCAGTACTTCCTGATGAGCATTGTCAAATAGTTGTGATGCCACCAAAAAAAAAATCAAAGCCACCAAGAAAACCCCTTATAATGAACTGTGGCATGGATCAAAGGCCTATGTACATGTACCAAGGCAAAACAGAGTCAAGTAAAAACCTCAGGAGATGAAGAGCGAACTCTATAGTTAATTGTTTTAATTGTATTTTTCATCTTGACCAAACAAAGAAGTTCCATAAAAAATCTTATCTTGCACACTCAATGTTGCCATAATCCTGGAAGTGTAGCAGTTGCCTGCTGGAGACTTCCACATACCAGAATTCTGGAAGTGTAGCAGATGCCTGCTGCAGAAGCAAACTAATGGAAAAAATGCAGAAACAGAAGAAATTTACTCTCTGCGAGAAAACAGACATGAGACTAAATTTTATAGTGAACGTTAACTGTAGCAATCAGATGTTTAAGGAACTTTAACGCATGGGCCCCATATATTACATTCCCGACGCTAAAGCCATGAAAGATCTGTTAGCGCATCAGTGATTGTGTATCCTATACTTAACATAGGGAGCACAATCACCAATTAGTATTAGGGTAAGATATTGCAAAAATCCTAGCGCTAATAACTGCAAAGATGCGCAAGTCACAATTTTTGTGACACATAAAAAGCAGGTGCTAACTGATTCCACTTTTGCAAAATCATTTAGCACCCCCTAAACCCCCCCAATAAATCCCATACTCGCCTCTCATTCCACTGTGAGAACGGTGGCCAGATCTGCCATTTCTTGTTGCCAGAGTGAGACAATCTCTTTCCGGGGCGCTGTGTGATCTCGTCTGGAAGCGCAACCTTCCATGGAGTCCTATGGACTCCAGGAGGGGATACTCACAGCGGCACTACCGTGAGTATCACTGCGGGTAGCGCTGTGTTGAAGGAAAGGTGCCGAGATAGTGTCTGGCCCAGACTATCATGCAAACATGGGGATGCTACGGGGAAACCTGCAGGCGCTGGTTTTCCCTGTTAGCGTTCCCATTTTAGCGTTGGTAAGGGAATTTAGTCCATGGACTCTTACCACACCCTAATCCCAATGGTTTCTTTATTTAAAGAGATTGATCACAAATAGTGATGGGCCGAACACCCCCCCGATGAGCACGAACATTTGAAAAAGTTCGAATTCAAACGCGAACACGATTCGAACTCAATGCAAGTCAATCGGACTCGAACGTTCGATTTTTAGAGTGCCCTCCGAGAGGGCATATATGCAAGATATTTGTCATAAAAGGTGTATGGGGGTCCAGGTAGTGCCCTGGGGGACAGGAAACAAGGACAAAAGGTTAAAAAAAAAATGTTTTTAAAATGTCCATGACATAAAGGTTAAGAATAAAAACGAAAAAACCTTCAAATACCGTGCCTAGGAGGTCCCCATAACCTGCCCGTGAAGTGGCGGATTTGTAGGATGTATAGAAACATTTAAAAAGAAAAAAATGACATTTCAAATGACTGTAAATGGTTTTCCTTTAATCTATTCATAAGCAACTGCTTGGGGCGGCAGCCTGTATGAAAAGAGGAGACGTTTTAGGACGCGCAGAACAAGTTTAGTGATTTTTCGGCTAAATTATGGTGAAACTTATGCAGGCTTTGGATAAAAGTAACAACAGGTGCATTAAAATTGGACCTTTGGTGCCCGCTAGTGCTTTCACACCGTAACCCCTCTGAGGTATTGTGGAAGAGTGCAGGGGTGGACCCTGCCATCAAATATTAAAATGATATTAATCTGGTACATGCGTCAGTGCACCCAAATATTGTGCTTTTGGTGCCAGCTAGTGCCTTCACAACGTAACCCCTCTGAGGTATTGTGGAAGAGTCCAGTGGAGGAGGTTTTGGGAATGCAGAAGAGATCCCCGATCTATTCAGTTACATCAGCATCAGGGGAGTGATAGCTGCTGATCCAGGACTGATTTTTCATTTTTATAAATGTCAGCAGGTCTACAGAGTCGGTGGATAGATGCACTCTTTTGTCTGTGACAAAACCTCCAGCGGCAATGAACCTCCTTTCAGAAAGCACGCTGGATGAAAGGGAACCTAGTAGCTGCATAGCATATTGGCTAAGTTCTGGCCAGTGATCCAATCTCAACACCCAGTAAGCCAGTGGATCCTCTGTTGTAAAGGTATCCAGGTCTGCCCTTGCCCCTAGGTAGTCCTGCACCATATGGTGAAGATGCTGGCAATGGGTGCCTACATTTGACGTCCCTGGGTGTTGTGGACTAAAAAAATTGCAAAAGGCATCAGTCAAGCGGCCCCCCATCACCGTTCTTCCTCTGATAAACTGCAGCCTCAGAAGCACCTGTGTCATCACTTGGTAACTTACCAGTGCCTGGAAAGGTGTTACAAAAGTGTCACTTTAGAGCGTCCTCAAGTTGTTTCATCCTGTCCTCCCTCTGTGAGGGCAGGATGAGCTCTACAACCTTACCCTTGTATCATGGATCAAGAAGGGATGCCAACCAGTAATGATCCCTCTCTTTGATAGCACGAATCCTGGGGTCCTTTAGCAGGCTATGCAGAATAAGGGAGCCCATGCAGCGTAGGTTGGAGGTGGCATTAGCTTCCGAGTGTTCCTGGTCGCTGAGGATGACCGTATCGTGCACTACCTCCTCCCAGCCACGTACTAGTCCTTGGGTTTCTGGGGACACAAAACCCTCCCTTGAGGAATCCCCACTTCAATGCCCCAACTTAAATATTCCTCCTCATCCTCCTCCTGTCTGATCTGAGGACCCACAGGAATGCTGTCTGCATAAAGACTGGGGCCTTGAGAGCTAGAGAAGTCCTCCTCTTCCTCCCGCTGCTCTGCCTCTAGTGCCACATCTATAATTCCCGCAGAGTGCACTCCAGCAGGAACACTAAAGGAATTGTGTCACTGATGCATGTATTGTCCCTGCTCACCATCCTCTTTGCCTCCTCAAATGGTGACAGTACAGTGCATGCATCCTTGATTATCAGCCATTGCGGGGGGGGACCAAGTTGACCTGAACCTGTCATTGTGCCATACTCACACAGGTACTCATTGATGGCCCTCTGCTGCTTGTGCAGATACTGCAGCATTGCCAATGTCGAGTTCCACCTGGTGGGCATGTCACAGATCAGACGGTTTGTGGGAAGGTGGAATTCTCTTTGAATTTCTGCCAGGCGAACACTTGCTGGGAATGACCATCTGAAGTGGCTGCAGACTTTTCTGGTCTGGCTGAGAAGCTCTGCCAGCCCTGGGTACCTGGTTAGGAAACGCTGTACCACCAGATTTAGGACGTGTGCTAGGCATGGTACGTGTGTCAACTTACCCAGGCATAGGGCAGAGAGAAGGTTGCTGCCATTATCACAAACGACCATTCCCAGCTCAAGCTGGCGTGGTGTTAACCATCTCTGCACCTGCCCCTGCAGAGCTGACAGAATTTCTGGCCCGGTGTGGCTCCTGTCCTCTAAGCAAACCAGCTCAAGCACAGTATGGCATCTTTTTGCTTGAGCCATTGCGTAGCCCTTGCCATGCGTCGGTTTAGCTGCCACTTTGCCAGAGACGGAAAAGGAGGAAGAGGAAGAGGTGGTGGAGCAGACAGACCTCATATAAGCAGCTTTCTGGAGGTGTGGTGGATGAGCAAGCTCCAGCACAGAGCCCCGTCCTGGATCTCTCCCAGCTGCAAGCAGAGTTACCCAGTGTGCCGTGAAGGAAATGTAACGGCCCTGTCCATGCTTGCTGGACCACGCATCTAAAGTAATGTGCACCTTGCTGCTGAATTAGATGTTTTGGCAGCTGAGGTGGACTGTAAACCACTACAAGCCTGGCTGGCAGAGGACTTGGAGGATGAAAATGGCCTGGTTAGCCAATCCTGCAAATCCTCTGTATGTTGCTACTGCTTAAGATGGCCAGCACCAGTTAGAAAGGACAAGCATGCCCCTGCAGAGGATGCACCACATCCACGATGACCAGGAGCACAGCCTTCCGACACAGAGGCTGCTTGCCCTCTTATCTGTATCTGGGAGCGTCTGCCTGTCCTTTTTGGTCTTTCTGACATGGTGAGTGATATATAGATTAAAGATATACAGAACTCTGATTCAACTCTGTTATAAAGATTGGAGATATGCAGAACTCTGATTCAACTGTGTTATCTAGATTAAAGATATTCAGAACTCTTCTATAACTCAGTGATACACCCTGTCCCTGATAGCTGGCAGTGCCAAGACACCGATTCAAATTCCCAGATCTCTGGCATAAATCAGTGATACACCCTGATAGCTGGCAGTAGCTGGCAGTGTCAACACACAGATTCAAATTCCCAGAACTCTGGTATAAGTCAGTAATACACCCTGATAGCCTGGCAGTGCCAACACAGATTCAAATTCCCAGAACTCTGGTATAATTCAGTGATACACCCTGATAGCCTGGCAGTGCCAACACACAGATTCAAATTCCCAGAACTCTGGTATAAAATAGAACAATCTCCACTCCTCTCTGATTCACTCCTGCAACAAACACACGCTGCGGGAAAGCCTTATATAGTTTGCTGCGAGACTTAGGTCTGTGAGCCCATGATTGGGCAAAATTTGCCCAATCAGGACTCTGAGCCCTGATTGGCATAGTCTTGCACCTGTCTTGCACCTGACCTGTGGTCAAGTACAAGGCTGTAGCCAATTACAAGCTTCAGGCCAGTGGAAAAGTGCATTGTGGTCCATTGTGGTGCATTGTGGGCGAACACAAACCGAACACACGGAAATGTTCGCTGTTCGACGAACGGTCGAACGGCCAATGTTCGATGCAAACTCATGTTCGCATCGAACTGCCAGCCCATCCCTAATCACAAACAGGAAAAACATTTAAATTACTTGAAATTGGTTTAACTTTACATAATTATTAATCCAATTTTGGTTTATTTTTGAATTATACTTCTTGACTTCCACTAGATGGCACTATATATTTTAATTAGAATTGAAAATCCGAACCTAGACAAATTGATTCATAGACATGACAAATTTTATTTTATCTATGATGAAATCTGAACGTTTTCAGAAAATATGTATAATGCTAAAAGTACATAAAAAAAATATGAAAAACCATAGTTTTAGACCTTAATGGGTACCTCTCCCGAAACAAATCTCTTTGATCAGAAAGAGGCTTATGAGGTAGGGATGTGCGTTTCGGGTTTCGGAATTTCGGAATTTTCACAAAATTTCCCGATTCGTTTTTTCGGATGCGGCCGATTTTCCGAAACTTTTTAGATCCGAAAATGGCAGATCCGAAAAGTTTTCCGAGCCGAAACGAAATATTTTCGGAATTTTCGAGTGGACTTGAAATGTGTCAAATCGAAATTTATTTTTGCTCTATTCATGATTTGATCTTTATTTAATAAAAAAAAAACACGATTGAAACGAGGAGAACAGAAGTTTCGAAAAAACGAAAATTTCCGAAATTTCCGAAAAGTCGATACAAAAAACGAGCAAAGTGACACGAAAATACGAAAAATGGTCGATATTCCGAAAAAAAATGTACACGAAAAACGAACCGAACCGAATCGAAACAGAAATCGATCGAAATGAGCCGAATCGAAAAGTTTAAACATCCGAACAAATCGAACCGAATCGAACCGAAAAAAAAAAAAAAAAAAAAAAAAATCGGTGCACAAGCCTATTAAGAGGAATTATCCCAAAATTGAATTTGCCTTGGTCTTGTGCTGGCATGGCTCAATTGGTGTCGAATTGCCGTGCAGATATGGTATTCACAGTAACGTGCGGTACGTTGGCATGCAACAAATCTAATAAAAGGTATGTAGAAGGTATGCATTTATATGTCATTTGGCTAGCACAACATGTATATTAAAATTGAACTCACAATCAATGGAGCAAAAGTAAATATGGGGAGGTAGATTCACTTTAACCTCTTCACTACTAAAGGCTTTTAACAACAACAACAAAAAAAACATTTTCAGGAACCACCAGTGGTTTTTTTAAAAAAAATAATCAAATTTTACTGAAATAGGAATATTCCCAGTGTATTCCTTACTGTAAAAACCCAGGACACTATTCCCTAGTGAACGCTAATTGTAGCATATGGGTGAGTAAGCGTTAACGTCAGGATAAGTGACTTTAACACGTGCCCCCATATTACCGTCCTAGCGCTAACAGGTTAAAAAATAAATCAACGCATCAGTGATTGTGCTAGCTTGCACAAGCTTACTGCACTTTGCGCTAATTACTGATTGCGCTACCTTTGTTACGATAAGTAAGGCATTACAAAGTCCTAACGCTAATTACCGCACTGATGGGCTGATTTTTTTTTTTTAACCGGCACCCATAAACTGGTTTGATTGATGCTTCTGCAGAATCAGTTGGCACCAGCTTAACCCCATAGTGAACAGGCGATATTACCATTGTCAGTCTGAAAGTACCCACTGTCAGGGCAGCCATTAGAAATGATGGGGCCCCTTACTAAACCTCACGATGGGGCCCCCCAGGGCCCCCCCCTCAACCTCTAACAGCTTTTCTCCCCCTTCAAAAAAAAAGGACATAACATAGCACCACAGCAATAAAACTCCCAGTAATGTGCAGTGTGTATTAGCTTATCACAGTATCCACAGCAATAAAACTCACAGTAATGAGCGGTGTGTCTGAACATATCACAGAATCCACAGCAATAAATCTCACAGAAACGGGCTGTGTATGGTGGCCTTTGGGTCTGGGTCTGGGCCCTGGGTCTGGTCCCTGGGACTGGGCCTTGGGGTCTGGTCCCTGAGGTCTGGGCCTGAGGTCTGGTCCCTGGGGTCTAGCCTGGGCCCTGGTCTCTGGGTCTGGTCCCTGGGCCTTGGGGTCTGGGTCCTAGGGTCTGGGCCCTGGGTCTGGGCCTTGGGGTCTGGGCCCTAGGGTCTGGGCCCTGGGTCTGGGCCTTGGGGTCTGGGCCTGGGTATGGGGTCTGGACCTAGGGTCTGGGCCCTGGTCTGTATTTGGGCTTTGGGGTCTGGGCCTTGGGGTCTGGGCCCTGGGTCTGGGCCCTGGGTTTGGCCTAGGGGTCTGGGCCCAGGGTCTGGGCCCTGGGTTTGGGCATAGGGGTCTGGGCCCTGGGTTTAGGGTCTGGGCCCTAGGGTCTGGGCCCTGGGTTTGGGCCTAGGGGTCTGGGCCCAGGGTCTGGCCCAGGGTCTGGGCCTGGGCCCTAGTGTCTGGGTCTGGGCCTTGGGTCTGGGTCCTGGGCCTTGGGGTCTGGGCCCTGGTTTGGGCTTAGGGGTCTGGCCCTGGGTCTGGGCCTTGGGGTCTGGGCCCTGGGTGTGGGTCTAGGGGGTCTGGGCCCTGGGTTTGGGCCTAGGGGTCTGGGCCTTGGGGTCTGGGCCCTGGGCCCTAGTGTCTGGGTCCTGGGCCATGGGTTTGGGCCTAGGGGTCTGGGCCCTGGGTCTGGGCCCTGGGCCTTTGCCCTGGGTCTGGGCCATAGGGTCTGGGCCCTGGGTCTGGGCCTTGGGGTCTGGGCCTTGGGGTCTGGGCCCTGGATCTGGGCCCTGGGGTCTGGGCCTAGGGGTCTGGGCCTTGGTCTGGGTCCTGGGCCCTGGGTTTGGGCCTAGGGGTCTGGGCCCTCGGTCTGGGCCCTGGGTCTTAGGGTCTGGGCCCTGGCTCACCACTCGCTGTCTTCTATCTTCTTTTCTTCTGTCTTCTGCTCTTCTTTTCTTCACCTTTTCTTTAATTTTCTTCTCTTCTTTTCTTCTCTCTTCTTCCTGGTCCCTCCAGCTCAGGCGCGCAGCTTCACTGAGTGGAGGGGCGGAGCCAAAGCAACGTGCTTGGGAGGCCCCTCACATGCTGCTTGGCCCCGCCCAGCCAGGAAGTGAAGCTGCCAGGAGCCGGAGGAGACACAGTGTCTCAGTCTCCTCCGGCTCCTGCAGCAGCAGCAGGGACACAGCTCCGGATTCGGACTCATCGAGTCCGATACCGGAGCTGTTAAAGGGCGACGCCGCTGCCGTCGGGGACCCGGGATCCTCCCCCCAGGCCCCAGCGGCCCGGGCCCCCACCGGGCCCGGGCCCCTTACGGCATTATTGGGCGTAATGCCCTGATGGCGGCCCTGCCCACTGTTGTTTTTACATTTCTTCACTGTTTTTTGTTTCACTCTAATCTTCTTCTTACTCGTTTAAGGAACCCACACATCTAATATACCTTTCTTTCTCAACATCAAATTGACTTTCTAAGGATACCATTATTTTCATCATATCCTAGAATTTACTATAGAAAAAATTATGAAATGTGATGAGAAAAAAAAACACACATTTTTTGGAACTTTGATCCCCAAAATCTATCTACAATCGCCAAAAATGACCCCCAGCTAAATAGTTTCAAAATTTTGTACTAAAATACTCAATTTTTACACGATTTTGTTTTTTAACCCCTTCACTGCGGAGCTATTTCAACTCTGTGTGCTGAGCTCATTTTGACCGTTTTATGCTTAAACGGGACTTGAAGTCCTATTTTATTATATTCCCAGACAAAAAATTTTAAAGACTTTTTTTTTTTTACATTTTTACACCACACCTGGTCATGATGATTGGTATCAATGGAAAGAACCACACTACGTCAGCGTGGCACATACATAATATATGATATGTACCCAAAGTATAATAAAAATATCTTTTATTGAATACAAAAATAAATACTGTTAATAACAAGAATAATGATATCACAATGCCAAATGATACATATGGTTACAGTGTCAATATACCAGTGTTAATTTTGCTGACTAAAAATTTAGGTCTAGTTTTAGTCGACTAAATATTATAACATGTTTTTGACTAAAATATGACTAAATTAAAATAATTCAAATGACTAAAATGTGACTAGAATTAAATGGCATTTTAGTCAATAAACTACAACTAAAACTAAATCAATTTCCTGTTAAAATGGAAACTGGATAAATGTTATTTGTAACAAGACTGTTATATCTGGCCTCTATTGCATGTTCAGACCTTAATACATAAATAATAACAGGTTAATATATGTTTACTCCACGCGTATAGAATGAGAAATGCTGAAATAATGCATTAATTATACTGCAACTAAACCCATTAGATTTTAATCGACTAAATTTACAGTAGATTTTAGTAGACTAAAACTAGATTAAAATTAAAACAATTCAGATGACTAAAATTTCACTAAAATTAAATGCGTTTTTAGTCAAAAGACATACAGGTCTATTCAGAGAGAGGTGAAAACCAGGAGAACTCGCAGGAGAAGAGAATAATCTAGTCCAAATAGCCGATTTGGAAAGTGAGATAAATGGGAGAATTTTTTTGGTTTGGCTATTTTGAAGTAGAATTTTCACTTCTCCAGTCATTCTCCTGGTTTTCACCTCTCTGAATAACCCTGTAAAACAAAATCAAAATTTGCTGTCAAAATTAACACTGAAATATACAGCATATATCAAGGCAGCCCCAGAGGTTGTCTCAAAAAAAAAAAAGTATGGCATGCATCCCTTGAGAAAGGTGATTGATCGCCGAAACGTTGGGGTACCTTGTCTTGGCTGCTAGAAGTCGGTTTGTACTGACCCACTATATGTGCAGGCTGCATGCACATTGTGCTTCTATGTTGCATATTTCATTTGTTTCAGTTAGAGATCCTTACTTGTAGTTTGTTTTTGTATTTTGAGACAACCTGTGGGCACTGGTGTATTTTGGCGTAGGCCGACTAGGCCTAGGGCGGCACTTTCCAGGGGGCGGCGGCCCGCACTGGGTGGCCCCACCCCAAAAAAAAAATTTTTTTTTTTTTTTTTTTTACTTTTGCAAAGTATTTTACCAGGAAGGATACATTGAGATTTCACTAATTTACACTTTCAATTTCACTTTCCAGGGGGCAGCAAAAAACCTCACCACTTAATGGGTTCTCACCGAGCACCGAAATGACGCCAACTTTTTGGTGTTCTGTAGTTCCCTGCACTTAGGAGAATAAAATTTCCCCACCCTGCAGTGAATTCACCATTCACCGCAGGGTCCCCAAAGTGCATGGAGTCGACTGCTGAATGCTGCCACCGCAAACCCGTGGCCTGCTGTTTTCAAAAGAACTACTGAACGAAAATGTCTGGAATTTACATATAAGATCCTATGATTGATCATAAAAAGTTCTGTTACAGAAAAAAGAAAAACTGCTATTAAAAAAAAGGGGGGGATTTTGCCAAAAAAATCTGAAAAATGACTAAAAGGTACTAAAAAAAATCAATAAGTAAAGACTTTTTACTGCAGATTAAAATAATAAATGATTTATTAGATATTGCATAAAAACGGGAATATTTTTAACATTGAAACCTATGGGGTTCACCTGAATAAACCTGCTGATTGAAACCACCGAACATCAGGGCATTTCACTGCCATTTCTCTGTGTCTCAGTACCACATGACTGGCTGAACCACGTGAAACGCACGTGCGCAGCTGCCCGCCCTTTCGTTAACACAGACTTTATTCTGGACTGAACACCCACTGGGAAGGGAAAGCTACAGTGCACCCTCTGGCAGTGGCACCCCACTGCTGACAAGATGGCTCCACAGCATAATTGCTGTGTACTCCTATACACTCGGAGTTTTACTGCAGTGGATTCTGATGCACTCATACACACCGCACATTGCATTGCTGGGAGTTTTATTGCTGTGGATTCTGATACGCTGACACACACCAAACATTGCATTGCTGGGAGTTTTATTGCTGTGGATTCTGTGATACACACTGCATATTACTGTGAGTTTTATTGCCCTGGAGCTCTGGGATACGCTCATACACACTGCACATTACTGTGAGTTTTATTGCTGTGCAGTTCTGTGATATGCTCATACACACTGCACATTTCTGTGGGTTTTATTGCTGTGCAGCTCTGATATGCTCATACACAGTGCCCATTTCTGTGGGTTTTATTGCTGTGCAGCTCTGATATGCTCATACACAGTGCCCATTTCTGTGGGTTTTATTGCTGTGCAGCTCTGTGATACGCTTATATGCAGTGCACGTTTCTGTGGATTTTATTGTTCAACCAATTAGAGCGGCTGTGATCCTGTATACTTGACATGCGGCAGTTTTTTGTAAAAGTGCTTGAATTTAAACATTTCATAATTTTATTTATCTCAATAGATACATTTGAAATGGTATACAAAATATACAAGTAGGCACTTGGTATCCACTTTTAATATAAAGAGAGGAAAAGGTGGAGCTTAAAGAGGAAGGGTGGGGATTAACCAGGAAGAGGTGTGCCCTTGACAGGAAGGGGTGCGTCAAATATAATTAGGGGGTGCACGAGTTTAGTCAGGCCTAGGGCAGCACAAAACCTAAATACACCACTGCCTGTGGGGCTGCCTTGATATATGCTGTATAATGTGCGATGTAACCATATGTAACATTTGGCATTGTAATATCATTATTATTGTTATTGACAGTATTTTTGAATTCAATAAAGATATTTTTATTATACTTTGGGTATATATCATATATTTTGGTTGTGCCATCCTAACTTTGTGTGGTTCTGTTATATATTTATAGGACCTTTGCGGAGTCCTTTTTTTGGATGAGCACACTCTTTTGGGATAATCTTATGATAACAGTGTGCAGGATATCTATATTATTTCAATGATACAGTAATGATACCATACATGACCCTCTAGCTGTCACGGATCGGCAGCTACGGGTGTCCAAAGGACACTCCTAACTCCACTTGGCAGCTAGGGAGTTAACTGGCCAACTGACGTCATCGCACATATGGCAACGGTGTCAGTGGATGGGGGGTGACCCGGATGCTTGGCTGACATCCAATGATGTCAGCTACTTCCGGGAGCGGTTTGCGCTCTGGTGCCGAATAACAATCCTTAACCTAAGAGGTTAAAGAGGCACTGCTGGAAAGGGCAGACTCTGCCCTCTACAGCAGTGCCTCCCTTTTTTTCTATGTTCAGCTGTTGGGGAGGGAGAAGGGTCCAAAGGACCTCCCCCCTCCCCTTTCAGTTTCCTCGGCAGGTGCCGGGGGGTTTGCCTGAAAATGACATCATCGCAATGGCTGGGGCCCATAAAACCATCGGGCCAGCTTCTATGAAGCCACACCGATATGGGACCCTCGCAGAGAGGTGAGTATAGGGAGGGAGGGGGGTTAAAGAACCATGACATACATGGTATGTCCTTGGTCCATAATGGGAATTTTCCCCAGGATGTACGATGTACATCAATGGTTCTTAAGGGGTTAAACCCCCCCCAAAAAATCAGATACTCCCCTCACAACCCGCGGCAAGAACGGTGGCCAGATCACTTGCTTCTGGCAGCCAGGAGCAGAGTGAGACTGGGGTCAAATAGTCCGTGATCACTCCATGACACTGAGCAATCACGTGAGAGCGAGTATCCCCCAGGGAAGCCCTGCGATCCGCTGCAGGCTGCTGAATTAGCGCCTGCCCTGGAATATTTTTCTAAAATGGGAACCCTAAAGGGAAACCTGCAGGTGCAGGTTTTCTCCATTATCGTCCCCATTTTAGCGCCAGGCATGGAATAGTGTTCCTAATTGGCAGGCAGATGTTGCCATCTACCGACCAATAGGCATTACTGCAGTTCTGATCTCTATCCAGGATCATCTGGGGATGTCAATAAGCACCTCAAGCATCATGCATACGGTGCTAAAACTTTAGGAACATGTCCTGGAGGCCAAAAGCAAATGAATTTGGTTTGCAGTAAATTAAATTATTTTGCATTTCTCCCGTAGAACACCATATTGACTATTAACTCAATCTGCAAGGCCCCTCCTGGTGCCACGATATGGAGTATATTCAATCTTGGTAGTGAACATAGTTACATACAGAGTTATTCAGAGAGCTGTGAAAAGCAGGAGAATGACTGGAGAATGGAAAATTTTAGGGCAAAATAGCCGATTTGGAAAGTGAGATAAATGGGAGAATTTTTATGGTTTGGCTATTTTGACCTACAAGTTTCCTTTCTCCAGTCATTCTCCTGCTTTTCACTGCTCTCTGAATAACCCTGATAGTCTGGAAAAAAACATGCGTCTATCGGGTCAGCTTTTCACACATCACCATTCAACAACTGCCGTTGATCCAAAAGAAGGCAAAAAACCCAGTCTGATGCGCTCGCCAATATGATCCCAGAATGGCGTCAGATTTCTCCTTGGATCAAGAAGCTTTTACCAACATATTAAATATTATAACCCTTAATATTATGTTTTTGCAGGAAGTCATCCAGGGGGATTAAACAATGGATTTAAAATCAAATGAATAATGTAGAAGAAAGTTTAACATTGAACATGCATTTTTAAATCGATTAGCGATTAAAATAGAACAGAACAAAACTGTAGACGAAGTACATTTGCTATAATCTTGCATCCAAAGATTGCAAAATATAAAAGTCAAGTTTTACGCTAGGGTCAAACAAAAGCATTATTCGCAACGACAGTCAAAAAGTGCGTCCGAACGCATTGACTTCTTTTTTCACGGAATGCGCGAAAACGGTCAGACGACGCGCATTTTCGTGCGTGATTTAAATACGGATCGTCGGTAAAACACTTTTTGCGTCTGGACATTATATAGGCTGGACATTAGCAGCGTCTGACATCTCCTAATCATGCACACACGCCACTATGCCGCCGCAGCGCACTCTGTATGTCAGTACTAGCGGTTCTGCGTTCTCGAAAAAATGCATTCATTTTCCACTTGTGTTGCGCGGCCGGACTTTCGTGCGGCTGTACTTCGTATATTGGCCGTCATTGCCCGTCATTTGCTGCTACTGCGGCCGTGATTAAGTGCGCCTAAACGCACGTTAAAAATGCGCTAGTCTGACCCCAGCCTTAATGTTTTATATAAGGTCTACACAGCTTTCAGATCTGCTTTGTATTTTTATCAGTGCAAGTATATAGTAATTTTTTTCACTACTCAAAATGTTCCTGAATTATTATTTTTTTTTTTACAGGTTGCTATGTTTGGTTAATATAATTTCAAGACAAAAAATAAATGCACTGCCTCGCTGTCATATCAAACCTTTATTTCAATCTGCAGCTCAGTGGTCTGGCATGGTTGTTGTACAGAATAGGAATGACAGAGAGCAAAACACCGTTCTCCTCCTCTCCCTCATTGACAATGTAAGGAGAAAGAAGGCAGCATGGAATTGTCTCTAAGGATATGGACCTTGCCGGGGGTGACAATCATGAGTGAGATGGAGGGTTGACTCAAAAGTTGCAGACTAACAGCAAAATATAGTTCTCATCTATATATTTTGTGTTATATAGTTGTTAGACTCAAGAAAAGCCTGAATTAGGGCTGACTTGTGTGTTCCAATATATCTGGGGGTTCCTGGGATTAAAGGCGTGCTAGTGAATGCAAATGGGAAAAAAGACATACAGGGTTATTCGGAGACCGGTGAAAACTAGGAGAATGACTGGAGAAGTGAAAATTCTAGCAGGGTTATTCAAAGAGATTCGAAAAGTCACCGCACGTTCGGTGACTTTTCGTTCTCTTCAATTCGGTTCCTTTTGCCGATCCCATTTCGGTGACCCTGCGGTGTATTCAGCAAACACCACAGGGTCCCCGAATTGCAGGGAAAGGCTGCCGCAAACCCAACAAAAACGAATCGCAAAACCCGGCGAATGCACGCCGAAAACCCACAAAAACATCTGGATTAACCTGCCGAAAACCACGGAAAAACCCAAGCAGGAGCCGATCACCCGCAGCGAAGCCGCCGAGAAAGCCGAGACCCACAGACAGAGTGAAGTGAATAAATTAGGAAAACAGTTTGCATGAATGTTTGAAAAGTGAAACACTGCTTGCAAAGAAACTACTGAGCGAAAATGTCTGAAATTTACATATTAGGTCCAGGGAATGATAATAAAGAGGGCTGTTACAGAAAAAATAAGTAAACTTAAAAAAAAAAAATCGGACTTTTAAAAAAAAAAAGAGAAATTCATAAAAATGCTTTCAAATATACTAAAAAATCTATAAATAAAGAGACTCTTTACTGCATAATTTTATAATGAACGGTTTATGAGATATTGAATTAAAACGGGAATATTTTTAACATTGAAGCCTATGGGATTCTCCTGAATAAATTTGTCGAATTAAACCACCGAATGGCAGGGCATTTCGGGAACCTTTCACTGCTGGTTTGTGTTCTCTGAATAGCCGAAGCAGTGCTTTTTCATGGGGTTTTCACGGCCCTCGAACAGGCACCGAACAGGCACCGTGTGTTCAGGCAATTCGCCAGGATTTGGTGAATTGCCTGCTCTCTGGATAGCCGAATGGCCAAGAAATGTAACCGAACGCTGATTTTCAGCGTTCGGTTACCTTTCTCAAGCAATTCGGATCTCTTTGAATTACCCTGTAGGTCAATATAGCCAAACCTGAAAAATTCTCCCATTTTACCTCCCTTGCCAAATCGGCTATTTGATTTAGATTGTTCTCTTCTCCTGCCATTCTCCTGGTTTTCACCTTTCTCTGAATAACCCTGATAGTATAACACATGTATGAAATGAAAAAAGGTTTAATGGCCTCCCATAATGCACTGAGCACTCCATATACTTTAAGGACCCAGTCACAAAACTCCTGACTTACTTCCCTCAATGGCTACACTCTAGTCATTAGATAGTTACCTCACAACATCCTCAGCCAGGAAAAAAGCATAATCAGAGAGATAACTTATGTTGAACTATAGTCTAGACTCTATAGTCTCCTTATCCATAGAAATCCGAGAAAACCACAGATACTGAAGAAAGCTGAAGGTTATCAGCACAGAGTAATGCTGCGGTCACACGAGCACACTTAGCAAATACGTCTGACCGCACTGTTTGCTGTCCGTCATAGCTTTTCAAAGGAATCAATAGAGAACATCACACGAAGCACATGATCACTTTTTCACACACGGGCAACGCATGTTGCAACGGACTCCAAAATGGCATTGACGTGAAAAAGCTACAACGGACATAGAGACACCCCAACATACAGCTTTTTTTTCCTTTTTCTCAACATCAGTCAAAACTAACTGATACTATACAGCTTTTTTCCTCAACGTCCATCATCACTAACTGATACAATGTAACCACCATCTCATCCGTTATGAAGTGCATCCATATCAACAGACGCACTGTACACGACAAGTACTAAATACTACATAAACCGCAGCTCTGAAGGACAACTGCTACACACCCCTCAGCACATCCAGTGCATCACACTCCACATGCACCGTCCACCATCTTGTCTTCTGCTCTCTGGTTGATCTATAATGGGAACACTCACATGCTCCAGAGCATATAATTCCCTGGCTCTGGTTTGTGCGTAGTGTGCTTAATATAGGGTGGCGTCGCCCTTCTTTCTGGATCTGTAGCCTCGGGAATATGCAAAGCAAAAAAGAGAGGACTGTGGCTCTATGCTAAAGGATGCTAACACCAATATCATATTCGTATGCAAGGCTCTGGAGCATGTGCTCCCTTTATAGATTTACATTTCAACTTGCACTATTAATGAGATATTGCACCATTAGTTTTTGAGGTCTTTGAGCAACAATGGATGCAACAAAATAATTGAGAGGGTTTTAATATAAGTACAATTTCCATTTATAGTAATCACTGACACTTTTGTGTGAGAGAAACCCACAAACTGCATTTATGTACTATTTGAATATATGCACTTGTATATAATGTTAATTTAATCCACATAAAGAACCAAGTATTTCTATTCTGCACTTTACTCAACAGCACTTCAGAAAACGTCCGTTTTGTAATAATTTATTGTATTCACCATAGTGTTTATGCACCACAAAGAGTGTGTTCTGACTGATTTTGCACTTTTTCTACACAATATTTTGGCATAGTTTTATTCTGTATATTTTCCTTGGGCAGCAAATTGTAGTAAATGAAAAAACAATAAGGTGGAAAAAATGGCGCAGATAATGTGTAGATGGTCGGTCTTGGGTAGCAGCAAGGGCACAAACGCACACTCCCAAGTGCGAATAGTCAATGGATAAAATAATGGGTAGAGTCCTCGCGCTTACGCCAAGTGTCCAGTGAGTAATACTTCAAGATAATCTAGAAAACATAATAGGAGACATACATTGCGCAGTACATCCTTATGACACCTGGTTTCCAGAGAGAAAGTATTCAACTCACTTTTTTCTGAGCCCCATAAAGTCGGCTCTGGACTATATAGGCATATATTTGTGGATATGATCTCACCAGCCCGTCCTACCAGCAACTATCCGTGGTGATAACCTGGTCCATAGATGAAATATTGGATCCCCGGGATATGTCACAGACGAAAAGTCGGCAGGATAAAATAAAGTAAAATTTATTGCAGCACTAACGCGTTTCGACCTAATTGGTCTTTATCAAAGTGCAGAAAAATATACATAGATGTATATCCGACTTTTCGTCTGTGACATATCCCGGGGATCCAATATTTCATCTATGGACCAGGTTATCACCACGGATGGTTGCTGGTAGGTCGGGCTGGTGAGATCATATCCACAGATATATGCCTATATAGTCCAGAGCCGACTTTATGGGGCTCAGAAAAAAGTGAGTTGAATACTTTCTCTCTGGAAACCAGGTGTCATAAGGATGTACTGCGCAATGTATGTCTCCTATTATGTTTTCTAGATTATCTTGAAGTATTACTCACTGGACACTTGGCGTAAGCGCGAGGACTCTACCCATTATTTTAGCAAATTGTAGTAGTTGGTTTTATTCATTCTGTCTGATTGGACTCATTAGCGCCTCCCAGATATTTACATATATTTTAAATGTTCAAAATAACCTAATGGAAGAAATA
This sequence comes from Leptobrachium leishanense, assembly GCA_009667805.1. Lineage (NCBI taxonomy): Eukaryota > Metazoa > Chordata > Amphibia > Anura > Megophryidae > Leptobrachium > Leptobrachium leishanense. The sequence goes on from CM019063.1 coordinate 235,196,696, forward strand.
TGCTACAGTGAATGTTGAGCAACAGGCCAGGGCCTTGTGTAAACGGGAGCCATACCATTTACTTACAGGGTTATCCAAAGAGATTCGAAAAGTCACCGCACGTTCGGTGACTTTTCGTTCTTTCAATTCGGTTCCTTTTGCCGATTGCATTTCGGTGACCCTGCGGTGTATTCAGCAAAGAGCACAGGGTCCCCGAATTGCAGGAAAAGCTGCCGAAAACCTGACGAAAACTAACCGAATGCACGCTGAAAACAAGCAAAAACATCTGGATTAACCTTCGAAAAACCGAACATGAGCCGAACAGGAGCCGAAAAGGAGCCGAATCACACAGAGCTGAAGCAGCTGTGACGTAGAGGAGGCAGTGAATAAATTAGAAAAAACCATTTGTATGAATCTGGGAAAATGAAACGCTGTTTGCAAAGAAACTACTGAGCGAAAATGTCTGAAATTTTCACAGGAGGTCCAGGGAATGATAATAAAGAGGGCTGTTACAAAAAAAATAAGTAAATTGAAAAAAAAAAAAAATCGGACTTTTTAAAAAAAAATAAAAAAATCTGAAAAATGCTTAAAATATCCTAAAAAATCTATAAATAAAGAGACTTTTTGCTGCAGAATTTTATAATGAACGGTTTATTAGATATTGAATTAAAACGGGAATATTTTTAACATTGAAGCCTATGGGATTCTCCTGAATAAATTTGCCGAATTAAACCACCGAATAGCAGGGCATTAGGGGAACCTTTCACTGCTGGTTTGTGTTCTCTGAATAGCCGAAGCAGTGCATTTTCATGGGGATTTCACTGCCCTCGAACAGGAACCGAACAGGCACCGTATGTTCAGGCAATTCGCCAGGATTTGGCGAATTGCCTGCTCTCTGGATAGCCGAATGGCCAGGAAAGGTAACCGAACGCTGATTTTCAGCATTCGGTTACCTTTCTCAAGCAATTCGGATCTCTTTGGATAACCCTGTTAGTATTATTTGGAGTGTAATCCTTAAATGGTGTTCCATTAACAGAAATCATCAGTAGGTCAACCAGAGTCTCTAAAAGAAAGTGATGAATGATATACAGGCCTGATTCTGTTCTAGTAGCTGAAGCGAGGCTATTGCTGTAGGCAATAATGCAATGAACTTGACCAGAGGGAGCAATGTGGAGAATTTCTTTCGGGTGGTTCAGTTTGATGTTCAAAATCTCACAGAAAGAGTCCACTTACAATGGAAAGCTTCATGTCAGCGCACTCCACCTCTGAATTGTCAACGTTGCCTTCAAAGTGACCGTTATAAACATGCTTTTCAATTTTATGCATTTCAGTCACTCCAAGGTTTTAGGTTCTGTCTTGCTTGGCAAAAATAGGCTGACAAATATACTTACAGACGACATCAGAAGAAACCAAGGAAAGTCTTAAGTATTTTTTCAACTTTACTCAATAAAGATTGCTTAGCTGCTTTCATGTTGGGATTGGTGTAAAGGAGCCCAGTGTGCGAGACCGGTTTGAGTAGTGCAGTACAGTGGGTAGTCCATTATGCGGGGTCACAGCAGACCAAGAGGTCAGTACAGGCAGCTGACACGGGGTGGTCGATATGAGAAGCCAGGAGTCTGTACACAGTAGATAAGGGAACATACGCTTAGGAGCTTAGAAAGACAATTGAGCACTGGCTGAACCGTGCTGTGGGTTTTTATAGAGGACCCTCTTCCCATAGGGACGGTCTCCTGCCCCTCTACAGGCCAAGGGAGAGACGGGCAACTGGTCCACCTCTCTCGTTGCCCCTGACATGCAGGCAACACCCCCCCCATGATGCCACCCTGTCCCGGCCTTCCTCTAGGCCCACCCCAATGGGGAATCCCCATGAGGTAGGGCGACGATGGCGGCGCGACACCACGTGCCACCCGGAGACGCCGAGGCCTGTCCTGCTGTGGTGGCAAGGTGCTCCTCTGCACCCCACCTACCCACAGAGTAGGCCAAAGCACCGGCAGCCTCTGGAACCGCCGAAGATCGTGACTGGTGGGCAGCCGATCTGTGACCCAGCGTTCCCAGAGCTGCAGGCCAGCTGCCAAAGGAGAAGAGGAGCCCCCATGCTGGGTAGGACGTGACAGCTGCAGCTTATGCAATATACAATTACTTGTTAAATTGCTTATAAATGCAACTTCATTATTTTCGTCTTAAGTCACATAGATTCTAAAGAGCTATAACTGCATGTTTAAACCATGATTTTAAATGACAAGAGTCCATAACCAGCATTCTGTCAGTGTTATTCAGAGAAAGGTGAAACTCTGGAGAACGTTTGGAGAAGTGAAAATTCTAGGTCAAAATAGCCAATTTAACAAAGTGAGATAAATGGGAGAATTTTTCTGGTTTGGCTATATTGACCTCGAATTTTCACTTCTCCAGTCATTCTCCTGGTTTTCACCTCTCTCTGAATAACCCTGTGTGTGTATAACCTTGACGTTGAGAACTTTTTCCCTTAAAGACTTTGCAATCTTTTGCAGTTGCTGCAGGCTTTTGTCTGAGCCATAATATTTCAAACCTTGCCGCGCAACATCAAATGTTTGTAGATATGAACTGTTTTTACATTCATCCAAAATAGCAAGCTGCAATCAGTGAGCCACTCAACGAATACTAATCAATCATATGTGGGCATTTGGATGTCTAATCCAGACTTGTTGCCAGCATGCTTGCAGCCCCATCAGTTCCCAGTCTGCAATAAAGGAAGTGCCTCTGTAATTAACCCCTCCAGTGTGACGGACATGCGAGGAGTGCCATGGAGATTCATGCTCAGTGCAAAGGATGCTCCATGCATGTCCAGTCATAGTCTCAACTCCGCAACAATCCGGCGCTGAAGTGGGGCTTCAACCTTCAGTGAACCTTCCACAGCCCTTTAGCTTCACCCAAAAACATACCGGTCAAAATGCAGGCAGACTCAGTTTACCAGTTCCTCCAGCTCAGCTTCAGTTGATTCATCCTGAGGCCTCCATTATTTTCCTCTCCAATCTTAATATAAGATGGCTGCCAATGCAATATAATTTAAAGCAGTTAACCAGGCCAAAAGCTTGGATAAAGAATATCCAAGCAATTCATGTGCAAAAATGTGACTAAAATTTCACATTATTTTCAAGAATTTTGCAGTGGAATGCAGGTCATTAGTTAATTACATGAATTATGTCCTACAAGGTGTAAATCAAATGCAAAGAAGGAGTAGAGAGAGAGTTATGACCTTCTAATTTGGCAGCTATCTGGTCATCAAATTTACCACTTTAATAAAGGCAGTGACTGTGTGGAAAGCCTGATTGTAGAGAATCAAGCAGATCAGTGCAGGAAGAAAGATGAATAATCATTTGTAGACAAATTGTTTAAACATTTTAGATCTGAAAGGAAGGAGAAATTGGGTGATAGCTCGAGGGCAAGGCAGGAAAAGGAAATTGGTTGCAATAAAGCTCAGTGCATAGGATACAGCATGGCAATACAAAAATGAAGTGACAGCCTTCCTTTTGTATCCTATATAATTCTCCCACTTTACCACCAAAGCACCCCCAGACCATCACATTGCCTCCACCATGTTCAACAGACGTCATCAAGCCCTCCTATAGATTTTTTCATTTGGCCTGCGTCTCGTGAATATTCTTTGTGATCCGAACACCTCACACTAAAATGTTTCTGTTCTGTTTCTCCTTTTTCCCAGTCTTCCACTGTCCAGTGTCTGGGATAGTCTGCCCATCTTAGGGCACTATCACTTGCCCTGAGGTAAAACGGGGACACGAAGGGGAAAAATTTGCACTTGCAAATTTCCCCTTAGCATTAGGGATGAGCCGAACACCCGAGTTCGGTTCGTATTCGAACCCGAACTTTCCAAATGTTCGAATCCGAACCCGAACTCGAACTCAATACAAGTCAATGGGGCTGAAAATTAGATTTTTAGAGTGCCCTCCAAGAGGGCATATATGCTAGATATTTGCCATAAAAGGTGTATGGGGGTCCGGGTAGTGCCCTGGGGGACAGGAAACAAGGAAAAAAAGTTTTTAAAAAAACATTTTTAAAGGGACAGAGAGTTTTCCATGAAATAAGGGTTAAAAATAAAAATGAAAAATTCCTTCAAATATCGTGCCTAGGAGGTCCCCATAACCTGCCCATGAAGTGGCGGATTTCTAGGATGTATAGAAACACTTAAAAACAAAAAAATTACGTTTCAAAAGACGGTAAATGCTTTTCCTTTAATCTATCCATAAACAACTGCTTGGGGCGGCAGTCTGTATGAAAAGAGGAGACATTTTCTGACACGTAGAAAAAGTTTAGTGATTTTTTGGCTAAATTATTGTGAAACTAATGCAGGCTTTGGATGAAAGTAACAATAGATGCTTTAAAATTGAGCCTTTAGCGTCGGCAACAGTGCCGTCACACCGTAACCCCTCTGAGGATATGAATCTGATACAGGCGTCAGAGCAGTGCACCCAAATATTGTGCTTTTGGTGCCAGGCCAGCAAGTACCATCATACAGTAACCCCTCTGTAGTATTGTGGAAGAATGCAGGGGTGGACCTTGCGGTCCTATATTAAAAAGATATGCATATGGTAATGGGCGTCAGTGCACGCAGATATTGTGCTTTTGGTGCCAGACTGACAGGACAGCAAGTACTATCATACAGTAACCCCTCTGTAGTATTGTGGAAGAGTGCAGGGTTGGACCCTGCGGTTCACAAAATTAAAATGATATAAATGTGGCACAGGCGTCAGTGCAGCCAAATATTGTGCCTTTCATGACTGCAAGTGCCTTCATACCATAACCCTTTTGTGGTATTGTGGAAGATTTCAGTGCTGGAGGTTTTGTGAATGCAGAAGACATCCCCGATCTATTACGTTACTTCAGCATCAGGGGATTGATAGCTGCTGATCCAGGACTGATTCATTTTTATAAGTGTCAGCCGGTCTACAGAGTCGGTGGACAGATGCACTCTTTTGTCCGTGACAAAACCTCCAGCGGCACTGAACGTCCTTTCAGAAAGCACGCTAGATGAAGGGCAACCTAGTAGTTGCATAGCATATTGGCTAAGTTCTGGCCAGTGATCCAATCTCAACACCCATTAAGTAAAATTTAAAAATGCATCAGTCAAGCGGCCCTGGCCTTCACCACTATTCCTCTGATCATCCGCAGCCTCAGAAGCACATGTGTCATCACTTGGTAACCTACCAGTGCCTGGAAAGGTGTTACACAAGTGTCGCTTTAGAGCGTCCTCAAGTTTTTTCATCCTGTGCTCCCTCTGTGCGGGCAGGATGAGCTCTGCAACTTTACCCTTGTATCGTGGATCAAGAAGGGTTGCCAACCAGTAATGATCCCTCTCCTTGATAGCACGAATCCTGGGGTCCTTTAGCAGGCTTTGCATTATAAGGGAGCCCATGCAGCGTAGGTTGGAGGTGGCATTAGCTTTCGAGTCTTCCTGGTCAATGAGGATGACCCCATCGTGCACTTCCTCCTCCCAGCCACGCACTAGCCCTTGTGTTTCTGGGCACACAAAACCCTCCCTTGAGGAATCCCCACCTTCAATGCCCCCACTACTTAAATCATAATCATCATCTCCAGCTCCATCTCCATCTCTCGCTCTCCCCTCCCCCCCCGCTGGAATGCTGTCTGCGGAAAGACTGGGGCCTTGAGAGCTAGGGAAGGCCTCCTCTTCCTCCCACTGCTCTGCCTCTAGAGCCACATCTATAATTCCCTGCAGAGTGTGCTCCAGCAGGAACACTAAAGGAATTGTGTCACTGATGCATGCACTGTCGCTGCTCACCATCCTCGTTGCCTCCTCAAATGGTGACAGTACAGTGCATGCATCCTTGATCATCAGCCACTGCGGGGGGGGGAACCAAGTTGAGCTGAACCTGTCCTTGTGCCATACTCACACAGGTACTCGTTGATGGCCCTCTGCTGCTTGTGCAGACGCTGCAGCATTGCTAATGTCGAGTTCCACCTGGTGGGAATGTCACAGATCAGACGGTTTATGGGAAGGTGGAATTCTCTTTGAATTTCTGCCAGGCGAACGCTTGCTGGGAATGACCGTCTGAAGTGGCTGCAGACTTTTCTAGCCTGGCTGAGAAGCTCTGCCAGCCCTGGGTACTTTGTTAGGAAATGCTGTACCACTAAATTTAGGACGTGTGCTAGGCATGGTACATGCGTCAATTTACCCTTGCGTAGGGCGGAGAGAAGGTTGCTGCCATTATCACAGACGATCATTCCCAGCTGAAGCTGGCGTGGTGTTAACCATCTCTGCACCTGGCCCTGCAGAGCTGACAGAATTTCTGGCCCGGTGTGGCTCCTGTCCCCTAAACAAACCAGCTCAAGCACAGTATGGCTCCTTTTTGCTTGAGTCATTGGTTTAACTGCCACTTCGCCAGAGACACAGAAGGCGGAGGAGGAGGAAGAGGGAGAGGTGGTGGTGGTGGAGCAGACCGACCTCATACATGCAGCTTTCTGGAGGCGTGGTGGATGAACAAGCTCCAGCACAGAGCCCCGTCTTGGATCCCTCCCACCTGCAATCAGAGTTACCCAGTGTGCCATGAAGGAAATGCAACGACCCTGTCCATGCTTGCTGGACCACGTGTCTAAAGTCACATGCACCTTGCTGCTGACTGCCTTTCCCAATGACTGGATAACATTCCTGTTGGACAACCTGCCACTGTGGTACAGCACATTCAGCAAATTCACGGAAGGGAGCAGAGTCCACCAGCTGGAAAGGCAGCGGCTGCAATGCGAGTAATTTTGCTAAGCTGGCATTTAGACGCTGTGCTTGGGGATGGTTGGGACTATATTTTTTCTTACGCTGCAGCAGCTGTGGCAACGTAATCTGACTGCGTAAATCTTCAGCTGATGGGATGCTGTCACATTGTGAGGAAGGACCTGGTACATCCATTACTGTAGCATCATCCCTGTCAGTGGAGGTTGTAGGCAATGACATGGCAGGACATACAGTGGGGGTAGAGACAGATGAGGAGGAGGACCTATGAAAAGTTTTGCGCCAATGGGATGTGTGGCAGGTCATATGTCACCTCAAGCACATGGTACCGAAGTGTCCGGTGTCTTTCCCACGCTTAAGCCTCATCTGACATAGATTACAAATAGCAACGGTGGGGTCTGCTGCACAGTTCTTAAAGAACTCCGAGCAGATAGCAGAGTTCCTGCGTGTGTGCTTTGAGACAACAGCGCTCTGCACCGGAGCAGCTCGGACATCTGATGCCTTGGACTGGCTAGTGCTACGGTTGGTCATAGAGGATGTTGTGCCTCGTGTTTGCTGTGCCTCCTCCTCCTCCCCCTCCTCCTCACTTGATTCCTCTGTTTGATCTGGCACCCAGGTGGAGTCAGTGACCTCATCATCAATGTCATCTTCACCCCCTATCTCCTCGTCACTGGAGCCAACTTGGCAGTATGCTGCAGCTGCTGGGGCAACAGGAGTGCCAGTTATTTGTGTGTCATCACTGGCACCCCCTTCCTCTAGGCTGATTATACTCCCTTCCTCAACCTCAGAGATTGAATCAGAGCACTGTACTTGCTGCGCATCCTCAAGCAGCATGTCACTGTCATTGTAGTCAAACAATTCAGCTGACTCCGTGTGTGATAGCAAGGCTACGGCAGGAGTAGCTGTGGACATGGAGGCTGCATTAGATGCTTTGGCAGCTGAGGTGGACTGTAAAGCACTACAAGCCTGGCTGGCAGAGGACTCGGAGGATGAGGATGGCCTGGTTAGCCAATCCAACAAATCCTCTGTATGTTGCTGCTGCTTAAGAAGACGGCCAGCACCAGTTAGAAAAGACAAGCGTGCCCCTGCAGAAGATGCACCACGTCCACCACGACCAGAGGCACAGCCTCCCGACACAGGGGCTGCTTGCCCTCTTATCTGTGTCTGGGAGCGTCTGCCTGTCCTTTTTGTTCTTTCAGACATGGTGAGTGATATATAGATTAAATATATACAGAACTCTGATTCATCTCTGGTATAAAGATTAAAGATTTACAGAACTCTGGTATAACTCAGTGAGACACCCTGATAGCTGGCAGCCAGTGACAAGACACAGATTACAATTCCCTCCTATAAATCAGTGTGACCCCCTGATGGGTGGCAGTGAGAAGCCACAGATTACAAGTCTCAGAAACCTTCTATAAATCCATGAGACCCCCTGATGGGTGGCAGCCAGTGAGAACACACGGATTATAACAATTCCCAAATAGTTTGTAGAAATTAGTGACCCCCAAAATACTTGCTGGCAGTGACAAGACACAGATCACCTCAATTCCCAAATGTTTTGTAGAAATTAGTGACCTCCAAAATACTTGCTGGCAGTGACAAGAGACAGAACACCTCAATTCCCAGATATTTTGTAAAAATTAGTGACCCCCAAAATACTGCGTGGTACTGGCAGTGAGTCACAAGACACAGATCACCTCAATTCCCAAATATTTTGTAGAAATTTGTGACCCCAAAAAGACTTGCTGGCAGTGACAAGAGACAGATCATCTCAATTCCCAGATATTTGGTAGAAATGAGACCCCCCAGTAGCATGGCAGACCGGCAGTAAGAACACAGAACAACTATCTCCTCTGAAATCTCCTCTCAAATGTGTGCAGAAGCACTGCGTGGAAACCTTATATAGTGTGCTGCGGGACTTAGCTCTGTGAGCCCATGATTGGGCAAAATTTGCCCAATCAGGACTCTGAGCCGTGATTGGCATAGTGTTGAACCTGTCTTGCACCAGACCTGTGGTCAGGTGCAAGGATGTAGCCAATTACGAGCTTCAGGCCAGTGGGAAAGTGCATTGTGGTCCATTGTGGTGCATTGTGGGCGAACACGCGGCGAACACCCGGAAATATTCGGAGTTCGCGAACAAACAGGCTATGTTCGATGCGAACTCCGAACCGAACAGCTCATCCCTACTTAGCATCCCTCTTTTACAAGTGGATCACGGGGCAGGCAGTGAATCCAGCAGCCTGTGCTGTAACGGCTGCTAGGCTCCTGGAGGGAGCTAAGGCGAGTATCCCCTCCTGGAGTCCATAGGAGTCCATTGAGGGTTGTGCTTCTGGGTCATGTGACCTGCACAATCTCACTCTTCGCAGAAGCGGAATCAGTTAGCACCAGGTTAGAGCTGTGACTAACTTTTCAGTTAACCGCAGTGGGGAGTAATTTGCGTTAGGACTTTGTGATCCTAACGCTAATTACTCCTTCCTTAGAATAGGGAGCGCAAAGTAAAGTAAGCTGGCGCTCTGATTTTTTAACCCGCTAGCGATCGGGTTCCGGACTGGGTGCAACGCGTTCACCTCAATTAACCTAACACTCTCTTATGTGACCGCTAGCATTAAGGAGGTGATAGTTTATTTTTTCATTGACCAGTCTGCGATATACACTATATTGCCAAAAGTATTCGCTCACCTGCCTTGACTCGCATATGGATAGATGAGCGAATACTTTTGGCAATATAGTGTATGTCTTTTTCATTGCAAACCTTGCCATTGGGACACAGTGGAATAATGTGCCATTGAAGCATACGCCAGATGTCCAACTGTATAGTAATGTATTAGTGTACGACTATAAAACTATTCATTTAAGTTTCAGCTGCAGAGTTTATTAAAAGCACAGTCAACACTGAGTCATACAGTGGCATGAAAAAGTATGTGAACCCTTTGGGATTACGTGGAGTTTTGCATGAATTGGTCATAAAATTTGCTCTGATCTTCATCTAAGTCACAACAATTTGAAAAACACAGTCTGCTTAAAATAATACAACACAAACATCATATGTTTTCATGTGTTTATTGAACAGAACATGTAAACATTCACAGTGCAGGGTGGAAAAAGTATGTGGACCCCTAGCCTAATGACTTCTCCAAGAGCTAATTGGAGCCAGGAGGGTGCCAACCTTGAGTCCAATCAGTGTGATATTATTGGATGTGTTGCTGAAAACTGTCCTACCCTTTAAAAAAACACACCAGTTTTGGGTTTACTGATTTCAAGAAGCACTGCCTGATGTGAACCATGCCTCGCAGAAAAGAGCTCTCAGAAGACCTACGATCAAGAATTGTTGACTTGCATGAAGCTGGAAAGGGTTACAAAAGTATCTCCAAAAGCCTTGATGTTCATGTGCCCACGGTAAGATATACTGTCTACAAATGGAGAAAGTTCAGCACTGTTGCTACTCTCCCTGGGCATGGTCGTCCTGTAAAGATGACTGCAAGAGCACAGCACAGAATGCTTAATGAGGTAAAGAAGAATCCTAGAGTGTCAGCTAAAGACTTACAGAAATCTCTGGCACATGCTAACATTTTTGTTGACACATCTACAATAAGGAAAACATTAAACAAGAATGGAGTACATGGGAGGACACAACGGAGGAAGCCATTGCTGTCCAAAAAGAATATTGCAGCACGTTTGAAGTTTGCAAAAGAGCACCTGGATGTTCTACAGCATTACTGGCAAAATATTCTGTGGACAGATGAAACCAAAATTGAGTTGTTTGGAAAAAACACACCACTATGTGTGGAGAAAAAAAGGCACAGAACACCAACATCAAAACTTCCTCCCCACTGTAAAACATGGCGGAGGGGAGCATCATGGTTTGGGGCTGCTTTGCTGCTTCAGGGTCTGGATGGATAGTTGTCATTGATGGAAAAATGAATTCCAGAGTTTATCAAGACATTTTGCAGGAAAAGGTCCGCCAACTGAAGCTCTGCAGAGGATGGGTGATGCAACAGGACAATGACCCAAAGCATACAAGTAATTCAACAAAAGAATGGCTTCAACAAAACAAAATACGCCTTCTGGAGTGGCCCAGTCAGAGGCCTGACCTCAACCCGATTGAAATGCTGTGGCATGACCTTAAGAGAGCGATTCACACCAGACATCCCAAGAATATTGCTACACTGAAACAGTTGTGAAGAAGAGTGGTCTAAAATGACTCCAGATCGTTGTGCAGGTCTGATCTGCAACTACAGGAAACATTTGGTTGAGGTTATTGCTGCCAAAGGAGGGTCAACCAGTTAATAAATCCAAAGGTTCACATACTTTTTCCACCCTGCACTGTGAATGTTTACATGTTCTGTTCAATAAATACATGAAAACATATAATGTTTATGTTGTATTATTTTAAGCAGACTGTGTTTTTCAAATTGTTGTGACTTAGATGAAGATCAGAGCACATTTTATGACCAATTCATGCAAAACTCCACGTAATCCCAAAGGGTTCACATACTTAATCTTGCCACTGTACATGTCAAACAAATACTAATTATATACCCTTTTGTCTAACCATTTCCAACATGCTCCAATTCCCCACATTTTAGTATAAGAAATGGCTATTTTGTGAATAAAAAATTAAAATGATTTGCTCCAAGGTATTCAGTTATTTTTTGATAAGAAGCTTCTTGAAAATAATCTTCAGATTACGATGAGTGCCTAATGGCATGTAGTTAAAATAACCCTTGTATAATTGTAGGACTACTTTAACACTAATTATCTAAAGCTTGATTAACGGCAATTGTTTCTGCTGTTACATAGCCCTCTAATGATATGCCACGCTAAATAGGCTTCTGCTCCCAGATCATTTACATCTGAATAGCTGTTTGATTTTTAGAGGCAAGGAGGAAAATATTTAAAAATGACATGACTTTTTAAAATATTTTATGTCAATATTCGAATACCCAGATACCACTCACATCAAAGTAAATGCAAAGGAGAGGAAATTGTGCTGCATTAGAAATAAGCTTGCTGTGGTTTCTAATAATATAAGATTATAGGAGTGTTGGCAGGGCCGGCCCAAGACATTGTGCTGCCTGGAGCGAAGGCTGAAATGCTGCCCCCCCCCACCACCACTACCACGTAACCACAATATACGTCCACGTGACACGTCCATTGTGTTATATCATGATATTTATAACTAAGATCCAAGTATAACACTAAGTATTATATTTTAAATAACTTTATTGCGACAAATACGTTAAACTTGTTTTATGTAACCTAAAGTTTAAATTGTTTTATTAAACAGCAAAATAAATTGTGATTATTACAATTTTAACAAAACAACAATATTGCACTCAACAATATATCAACTTAAATATTTGCTTCCGTGCAAATTGGGTATATACATTGTTTGCCAGCTCACATGGGTATATATTGTCCAAAACATTCAACTACAACCGCCCTTTTAAAAGTTTCCAATGATATCCAAGCTGGCATGGAACAAGGAAACCTAACTGGAGCCATCTTCCTTGATTTTGCCAAGCCCTTTGACACAGTAGACCATGGCATCCGATTACAAAAACTTAAACTCCGGTATTGGTGATAGCACGCTAACCTGGTTCCAATCATATGTGTCTGATCGGTCGCAATACGTGTCCATTTCTGACAGCACTTCCCTTCCCCTCCCAGTCACATGTGGTGTACCCCAAGGCTCGATACTTGGCCCTCTGCTATTCACAATATTCATAAATGATCTGCCCAATGTCTGCAAAGCCTCAACTGTACACATGTACGCAGACGACACTGTAATCTATAACAGCCAACCAAATCTCCCGCAGCTGGAGGCCATGCTGCAAGAACAATTCAAAAGGGGTAGAAAAGTGGTTCGCAGATAACAAACTTTTTCTAAATACTGACAAAACTGTTACAATGCTCTTTGGAACCGCACCTAAACTACACAAATTGCAAACACCCCATCTATGTGTGGGGACAAGATCAAATGACACGCTGACTACGGTCACTTCTCTCAAATATCTAGGCATGTGGTTAGACCCAAGAAAAACAGGTTTGCACAAGGTGCAACAGGAGTGGCAACAAGAGGGTTAACTTTAATATTTAAAAGGTACAAACCAACAAGAAATGATTGAATAGAAAAAGTGGTCAATATGCAATGATGAAGCCAGGAGGTACCACATCAAATAATAGTTACCAAAGAAGGCATACACAAAGTAGGGAGTGGTTACTACCTATACCTCGGTGGTTCGAGCCACCTACATAACCAATGTTAGAGGACCACTAAGGGAAAACCCAGCATATGCCATAATGGGAAAGACCACTAAAGAAAAAACAGAAGTAACTGTTAAAACCAAGAAGAAGGCGTAACTCAAAGCGTTTCGCCCGCACCGGGCTTAGTCTAGAGTCATCATTGCATATTGACCACTTTTTCTATTCAATCCTTTCTTGTTGGTTTGTACCTTTTAAATATTAAAGTTAACCCTCTTGTTGCCACTCCTGTTGCACCTTGTGCAAACCTGTTTTTCTTGTCTATTGTTGGGTTATGCCCTGTGGAGTGGCTTATTGAGCCCAGTTTCGTTTCATTTGTGTTTTCCTGTGGTTAGACCCAAATCTATCTTTTGGCCCCCACATCGAAAAACTCTTATCTAAACTCTACCCCAAACTAGGTGCCCTGTAAAGAAACAAATCCTGCCTGAGCCCCGCGGTAAGAAAGCAGATTGTGCAACAAATGCTTATGCCAGCCATTGAATACGGAGATGTAGTGTATGCAGCTGCCCCTCAATCATACCTCCAGAAACTTACTACATTGTATAACTCATTCTGCCGCTTTGTGCTACAATGTAACTACATGACCCACCATTGTGAAATGTTAAAAGAACTAAACTGACCATCGCTGGAATCTAGACGCACTCTTCACCTTTCCAACCTGGTGTTTAAGAGCTTTTCTGGGAAGCTACCACCCTACCTGAATAGGCTGATTGCCCCAGCAGTTCCCTCATCCTATAACCTCAGATCCAGGACCAGCACCTTACTTGTAATACCACAATACAAAAAGAAAGTGGCTCAATCCTCATTTTCCTACAGAGCACCGCAAATATGGAATAACCTCCCAGACACCATCAAATCTTCCCCCAGTCTAAAGTCCCTTAAGAGTTCCCTATTACATACCTCAATACGGAATGCACCTGTAAACATGTAACATAATGACTTTATTTCCTACATATTTATTTTTCTGTTAATCTGTATATTTGGTTTTGTGTTAATATCTTGCATTTTACTATTTTGTATTTCTGTAACCATTCAATGTTCTTGAACCCAGGACATACTTGAAAACGAGAGAAATCTCAATGTATCCTTCCTGGTAAAATCCTATATAAATAAAATAAATAAATATTGCCAGCTCAGCTTGGATATATATTGTCAGCTCAGCACATGGATACATATACTGCCAGCTCACTTGGATATATATTGCCAGCTCAGCACATGGGTACATATACTGCCAGCTCACTTGGGTATATACATTGCCAGCTCACTTGCGTATATACATTGCTTGCCAGCTCACATGGGTATATATATTGCAATGCCAGCTCACATGGGTATACACATTGCCAGCTCACATGGGTATATACATTGCCAGCTCACTTGGGTATATATAGCCAGAAGCTCACAGGTATATATTATTGAGAATGCCAGCTCACTTGGTTATACAGTTGTGTTCAAAATTATTCAACCCCCAATGCTGTAAAGGGTTTTAGGGAATTTAGTGTACATTTGTAATTGTATTCAGAATGAAATCCTACAAGGACTTTTTAAAGAACCATATGCAAATAAAATGTCATCAATTGGTTTTGTAATACAGTAGCAAATGTTACTTTTGTGAATTCTTCATTGACACAATTATTCAACCCCTTAGAGACTACCACTCTGAAGAACAGAGGTTCATTTAAGTGTTTTCAATCAGGTATTGAAAACACCTGTGGATGTCACGGAGCAGCAATAAAGCATAATAAGCACCAATTAGGCAGCTTTAAAATGACTGTGATACTCAGCTCCTTCTAGACATTTACTGGTGTGGTTACAAACATGGTGAAGTCAAGAGAATGGTACAGGAAGACAAGAGAAGAGGTGATTACTCTTCACAGGAAGGGCAATGGCTATAAGAAGATTGCAAAGATGTTAAACATACCAAGAGAGACCATAGGAAGCATCATTCGCAAATTCAAGGCAAAGGGCACTGTTGAAACGCTACCTGGTCGTGGCAGAAAGAAGATGCTGACTTCGACTGCTGTGCGCTACCTGAAGCGTAGAGTGGAGAAAAGTCCCCGTGTGACTGCTGAGGAACTGAGAAAAGATTTGTCAGATGTGGGTACTGAAGTTTCAGCTCAGACAATACGGCGCACACTGCGTAGTGAAGGCCTCCATGCCAGAACTCCCAGGCGCACCCCCTTGCTGTCTCCAAAGAATAAGAAGAGTCGACTGCAGTATGCCAAAAGTCATGTGGACAAACCACAGAAGTTTTGGGATAGTGTTCTGTGGACTGATGAAACAAAATTAGAACTGTTTGGGCCCATGGATCAACGCTATGTTTGGAGGAGGAAGAAAAAGGCCTATGAAGAAAAGAACACCTTGCCTACTGTGAAGCATGGCGGGGGTCAATCATGCTTTGGGGCTGTTTTGCTTCTGCAGGTACAGGGAAGCTTCAGCGTGTGCAAGGTACCATGAATTCTCTTCAGTACCAGGAGATATTGGATGACAATGTGATGGAGTCCGTCACAAACCTGAGGCTTGGGAGACGTTGGACCTTTCAACAGGACAATGATCCCAAGCATACCTCCAAGTCCACTAGAGCATGGTTGCAGATTAAAGGCTGGAACATTTTAGAGTGGCCATCGCAGTCACCTGACTTAAATTCGATTGAGAACCTCTGGTGGGACTTAAAGAAAGCAGTTACAGTGCGCAAGCCTAAGAATGTGACTGAACTGGAGGCTTTTGCCCATGACGAATGGGCGAAGATACCCGTAGATCGCTGCAAGACACTTGTGTCAAGCTATGCTTCACGTTTAAAAGCTGTTATAACTGTAAAAGGATGTTGTTCTAAGTACTAAGATTGAATGTCACTTGGGGGTTGAATAAAACTGATAATGATGTGAGCACAGAAAAGACATTTGTGGTTATTTCATTATAAATGTTATGTTATATTTGTCTGACCTACACGTGCCTCTTTGATTTAATTGTAAGCAAGATGACTGAATGATCAAAATCAATGTCAAACTGGCCAAAACACTCAATTTCAGTGGGGTTTGAATAATTTTGAACACAACTGTATATTGCCAGAAGCTCACAGGTATATATTATTGATTGCCAGCTCACTTGGGTATATTTTGCCAGAAGCTCACAGGTATATATTATTGATTGCCAGCTCACTTGGGTATATATTGCCAGAAGCTCACGGGTATATATTGCCAGAAGCTCACAGGTATATATTATTGATTGCCAGCTCACTTGGGTTGAGTATATATTGCCAGAAGCTCACACAGGTATATATTATTGAGATTGCCAGCTCACTTGGGTATATAATGCCAGAAGCTCACAGGTATATATTATTGATTGCCAGCTCACTTGGGTTGGGTATATATTGCCAGAAGCTCACACAGGTATATATTATTGAGATTGCCAGCTCACTTGGGTATATTTGCCAAATTGCCCCCAGGGCCAGTCCAGCGCTCACCTCAGGCGGAGACCTGTCCCCCCCACTTACTTTTGCAGTCTGTCAGTCTGTTACAGCGCTGGCCTGGGCAGTGGCTGGTCCTCCTCCATCCAGGGTCTTTCAACACGAGATCCGGCCGGTCAGGGGTCTCACAGTCACCACCGTCCTGTCCTCTCCTCACCACAACAGCGTGCGTGCGCGCCTGCCCTGGAGCCAGGAAGTGTCACGACGGGTTGGGAAGGAAGAGGATCTATCCGCGCCACCACCCGCACTCCAATGGTCACATGCCTAGCGTGCGTGTGGGTGGGCGCAGGCGGCGCCGGCACGCAGTGTAGCAACGCACCACCGCCACACCACATTAGATGCTGCCGCCGCCACACTGGCTAAATAGTGCAGCAGCGGCACCGGGAAATAAACCACGTAGAAGATGGCGGGCGCAAAATTTCCCGCCTTTCAAATCTGCCGCCTGGAGCAAGCGCTCCGCCCTGCTCCATCGTTGGGCCGGCCCTGAGTGTTGGCATTTGTGGAGAATTGATTAGGGTATTGCAAGTTTTTGGTGGAAATAGCGATCTTCACATATTAAAAAGTCAGAAATAATTTGACAGTTTTGTCCATACAATTTTCTATTATTTAGTATAGTTGATAAACCCCTTGGTCTTTGCTATATTTTATTATTATCTTCACCATTTATGTACTAGCAACATATTATATAGAGCTATAAAATACAAAATGTAATAAAAAAAAATTATTTCACATAGTTATCGTTTCTTTTTTTTTTTTTTTGTATTCAAGATTTTTATTAAAGAGTAAAATACAACATACAACATGCCAAGTGTAAGATATGACACATGAAAAATAATACATGAAGAACGAACAATTGAGACACGACACCGTCATAAAATATGACTCATTGAGACACACGACTGCAGTACAATAGTGACGTCCCAGTATGCATTCTGAGTATGGGTGCTATATGCATGCCGATATGGCGACCTATTCCCGCGGCCGCCTCACCGAGTCAGGTGGTCGGTCACGCGCAGCGGTCGGATGGTGCTATACAAAAGAATAAGCCTGGGTCAGTGCGCACTACATAGTCGGTAGAGAGACAGGTGCAGATAATAGACTGAGGGAAAGACAGAGAAGAGTAGAGAAAGTGATATAGGATATTAGGGAGGAAAAAAGAGGAGGAGAGAGGGAGGGGAAAGAAGGGAGAGAGAAGAGAGGAAAAAGAAGAAGAAAAAAAGGGAAGGGGTGGGGGGCGATACGGAGGGGGGTTGGAGGGAATAGTCACCGCCCGTGCCAGCCGGTCCGGTCCACCAGCCGCTGGACCGCCACATCACCACTGGCCCCTGGGTTACTGCGCACCTCCGCCTGTCCCGTGTTCATCGGGACGCCTCATTTCTATGTCCTCTCAGCCATGAACCACATGGCCCCCCCCCTCTCTACACGGGCGTCCTTCGCGGGAGGTCTGCTGCCAGAAGTGGTATATATACATCTCAGCCAATGGTTCTCGGAGCGTTTACTATGCATCGTTTTGTGTTCTGTTCCCTGTCAGTTCAGTTTCCAGTCGTCGGCACAGTGATGTCGATGACACGAATTCCCTCCAATAGTACCAGGTTTGATAGAGTTCCGGGATATAGTCTTTGCATGTGGCAATCCGTTCCTCCACCCTGAACATCTCATCCACTTGGGAGACCCATTCCCGTATAGAGGGGACCGACTGGCGCCTCCAGTGTCTCGGGATCAGGTGGCGTGCCGCCAATAGTAGGCGGAAAGCAACCGATTTCTTAAATGAGGCTGTCGGTTGGCCCGTTAACAATAAGAGGAAGGTCCGAGGGGTATGATCCAGCGAGACGTCTGTAACCTCTTTGATTACCTCCCTCACCCATGTCCAGTAAGGTTGCAGTAGTATACATGACCACCATATGTGGAGGTAAGAGCCAAGCTCCTTGCCACAGCGCCAGCAGGTAGGGTCCGACGTGCCCGTAAATTGGAATAAGCGGAGTGGTGTGCAGTACCAACGAGTTAAAATCTTATAAGATGTTTCATGGTATCTCACCACTCTCGTGCCGTGGTGAGTTAGAGACAGTATCGTCGCCCATTCCGTGTCTGAGATTGTCAGATTTAGTTCGGCTTCCCATACACCCATAAAAATGGGGGATTCCGAATCTCTCGATTGGAGTAGGGCGTAGAGTGTCGAAATGCCATGGGTCATGGAGAGTCCGCGGGAGCAGTATTGTTCAAATGAGGAGAGCGTTCGTGTTAATCTATGTCCCTCTGGGAGAGAGCCGAGAAAATGGCGAATTTGACAAAAATTAAACTTGTCCAGGAATGACAATGGTGGGAGGTCTGAGCGCGATGCGATATCCTCCAATGTAGGGATGTGAGCCACATGTAAGGCAAGAAGTCTATGTCCCTCTGTAAGGTGTCGCCGAAGCGTGGACCAGACTCCGGGGGTGAAAAGAGGGTTTGACGTCAGAGGTAGTAAAGGGGAGGGGTAAGAGGAGAGCGCGTGAGTGAATTTCAAATCGATCCCACAATTGCAGCGTGACCCCTGTCAATGGGTGCGTGCGTGCCGCATTCGGTACTGCACTATGTGGAAGCCACGGTAAAGTCCACAGCGGAACTGTTAGGTCTACGCCTTCTAAATCTTTCCAGCCGCCCCCACGGTTTGCTGAGGTCCAGTCCACCAGCCGGTTAAGCTGTGCTGCCCTGTAGTATATGGGTAGGTCTGGTAGTGCCAGACCGCCGGCTTCTTTTGGTTTACATAGAACCGAAAGGCGTAGTCGTGGTTTCCGTCCCGCCCATACAAATTTGACCATTTCCGACCGAAATAATTTAAAGAAATGTCCCGGTAGTGCCACCGGTACAGTTTGTAGGAGATATAGAATGCGCGGCAAGACATTCATTTTGAACACTGCTACTCTTCCCATCCATGAGAGATATTTAGCATTCCAGAGTATAAGATCGTCGTGAATCGTCCTCAGCAGGGGAAGAAAGTTAAGTGCAAAAAGGTCCTGCAGAGTCGGGGTGAGCCAAATTCCGAGGTACCTCATTTTAGCGTCGCACCAATGGAAGGGGAATGAGTTCCTTATCCCTGTGGCCTCCGCTTCTGGTACGGATATGTTCAAGATCTCCGACTTGGACATATTGATCTTGAGGCCTGCCAATTCACCATAGACCTCGCACTCCCTCACCACCGCCTGCAGAGACCGATGTGCATCCATCAGGAAAAACAGTAAGTCATCCGCATATGCAGCGACTTTATGACAACCGTTTACTCCCTTCAGGCCCAGGATTGCGGAGTTGCGTCTAATAGCTTCGAGGAAAGGTTCTAGTGACAGCGCAAAGAGTAACGGGGAAAGGGGGCAGCCCTGTCGCGTGCCGTTTGTGATTGAGAAACTAGTTGAGAGTGCCCCATTAACTTTAATTCTGGCGGTGGGGGAGGTATACAGCGCCCGTACCCATGTCAAGAAACTCTGTCCCATGCCCAAAGTCCTCAACGTCTGGAAGAGAAAGGACCAAAGGACTCTGTCGAACGCCTTCTCCGCGACCGTGGAGAGCAGGAGAAGGCGTTGACCTGAGCGTCTGGCCGCCGACACGGCGTTAATCGCCCTCTGCGTGCCATCCCTTGCTTCCCTGCCCGGTATGAACCCGACCTGATCCGAGTGAACAGAGCAGGTAGGTATTGCTTGAGTCGATCAGCTAGGATGCGGGCCAAAATTTTAATATCACTATTAAGCAGTGAGATAGGCCTGTAACTGGTGCATTCCGAGGGGTCTTTTCCTGGTTTGGGGAGGACCGTTATCGTCGCGCAGAGGGTATGAGGGTGCAGAGGCGTCTCTGCCGTAATAGCGTTAAAGGTCGTCACCATGTGTGGGACGAGGGTGTCGCGGAGCTCCTTGTAGTACTCTACCGGGAGTCCATCTGGACCCGGGCTTTTCCCATTTTTAGCAGATTTTAATGCCGCTGCAATTTCCCCAGCAGTGATTGGCACATCTAGTTGTTCTGCCTCCGTGTCCCGAAGGCGTACGCGAAGATTAGCGGTGAGATAGTCCCGGATTGTCCCCAGTGGTGTGGAGGTGGTGCCAGAGAGATTATAAAGAGAAGCATAATAATCTCTAAAAGTCGCCGATATTTCCTCTGGCCGAAGTGTAATGTCCCCCGCGGATGTGCGTATCTTCGGTATAAGCGATTCGATGCCTAAGATCTGCCTATGATGGATGTTAACATGTGCAAGCGTTACTTGTCGGATGTTGCGAGCATATGTCTATTTTACTCTCTGTCTCGCCGGTCATGTAGTGCGATTGGTATCATGCAGTATGTTCTGTGTCGATGTTTACGTAACATTCGGGTGAGTAGTTTTCCTGGTCGGTTTTCATTTAGAGCGAAAAAACATTTAGTGCGAGCCGCCGCATGTTTGAGATCCGCAGAAAGCAGATCATTCAGCGCACGGCGTGCTGTCAGGAGTTGACTTTGAGTTTCCGCGTCGAAGTCCCAGAGTGCGAATTTCGGCCAAGAGATCCAGTCTCTGCCCCTCCCTGGCCTTCTTTAGTGCCGTGCCCTTACTTACTAGATAACCACGGATTACTGCCTTGTGGGCTTCCCACATCACTGGTTGCGTCACGTCCGGGGACGTGTTTTCAGCAAAATAGTTGGTCAACACGTCACGTTTACCATTCACTATCCCTTTATCTGACAACAGGGAGACGTTAAGCCGCCAGGTTCGCTCCCGAGGGCGGAACAGCGGTGATGTCATGGTCACAGAGACAGGGGCATGGTCCGACCAAGTGGTGGGATGTATAGTCGCCTCCACCACAAGATCTAGGTAAAACTGTTCAAAAAAGATATAATCCAGTCGAGATCAGAGACGGTGGGGACAGGAATAGAAGGTAAAATCACGTTCCCCCGGATGAAAGGCCCTCCATGTGTCTACTAGGCGCGTGTCATGTAGGGAGCGTCTCAGAGCGCGTAGTGAGTGAGGTGGTAAAGCTGACGTGCCTCCAGAGGTATCCACCGAGGGATGTAGAGCAACATTCATGTCACCTGCCAAAATAAGGATGCCCTCCTGGAAGCGTCTTAGTTTTGCCATGATACGTGCAAAGCAGACCGATTGCGCGGTATTTGCAATATAGATCGTAGCGAATGTGTAGACGACCTCAGCTATCGACCCCTTCACAAATAGGTACCTGCCCTGGTCGTCTATACAGCTGTCCTGAAGGACAAACGGAACGTCATGGGCAAACAGAATTGCAACTCCCCTAGATTTGCCCCCCACGTAGTTACTAAAATATCCCACTGGGAATTTGCGGTCTCGTAGTGACGGCGCCGAGCCTTCGCGGAAGTGAGTCTCCTGTAGCATAACAATAGAGGAGCGCATCAAAAACAGGTCCCGTAATAACCGGGATCTCTTTTCCGGTGTGTAAAGACCTTTCACATTATATGTGACCAGAGTAAGGTCCCGTGGCCGGAAACAAGCGGAGGGCTCCCCCCCCCGGTGCCAGTAGCTCGGGCATCCCGCCAGACAAGCCCGACCGTCCCCGTCGTGCACAGGGGCGTCCCAACTATCCTGGAGGGAGGGAAGGAGGAGAACGAGGGATGGGGAGGTAAAAAAAAAAAAAGGGGGTGCCGGGAGGGAGGTGTGAGAGAAGGTCAAAGACAGCAAAGAAAAATAGGCGAGAGGAGCAGAGAAATCCAAAGATAGCAGAAAAAAGGTAAGAGAGAGGATCTGAAGACAGATAAAAAAAGGGTTGTAGGCACTCGACGTCGCCTAGGGTCAGTGTCAGGCCAAACCTAACACAACGCCCCAGGTGGATGGACGTCTACCTATGGGGGGTGGTGCTATCAAGGGAGTACCCTCAGATGGCGTTGGACAGCAATGGAATTAATGAACAGGAGAAGAAGAATAGCAGAAATGAAAGAAGTGAAAAAAGAAAAGGGTTAAAGTAAAGAGTAAGAGCCAGCAGTAGTACCCCACCACGCGGCTTAAAGTACTGGCGAGACGAACTCCCACATGGGTCGCTATGAGCGTGTAAGGCGCACCGGAGAGGTCCCTAACGGTGTCCAAAGAGAGGTGGGTCCCAGGTCTTATCGAACAGAAATAACAATAAAAACAGTGAAGGTGTAGGGAAGAAACCGGGGTTCATAACAATATTAAGCGAGAAACACAGCCCATCCTCGTCAGGTCCCCGGGTCAAGGGCGTAAGGTGGCCCCATCAATGAATGCAGTATCCTAAGCCCCAACATTTCAATCCCCCCCTGTCCCATGGCACTGAACGGGCTCTACAGCGAGAGAGGCCGGGGTGTCCCCACGTCCCCTCTGTCCCCCATCCCTTCCCCACGGTAGGCAGCGAGTCAGGCGGCAACATAAGTAATATACTCCCCTTCCCCTCCCGCCCCCCCACAATAAGCAATAAACCTCACATTAGTAGCGGCAATATGTACCCCTTTCCCTCTTCCCCCCCTCGCCCACCCCCCTCCCGCTATACGTGGCACAACATACTGCCCTAGTAGTAACAAGTTCCCTTTCCCTTTCCACCCTCCCCGTTCACACCCGCTTCATGACAATCAACCGATCATACGGAAACAGTCGTGTTAATTCTCCCCTTTCCCTCCCCCTCTCTCACCTCACAGCATGCCGCATGCGGTACCGTAATACGAGTGGCGGCTCCCCCCCTGTTATATGTAGCAAACAACACCGCAATAAAAGATCAGTCACGTCCCTTGGATCCAGCGTTCCGCGCACGTGCAAAGCGCGTCCATTACCACTTCCTCTAAATGTGCAGTGCGGGAATAGTTCTCGGGATATTCAGCAGTGAACCCACCCCCCCTCCCCACGAAAAACCCGGTTCCCTTCAACTGTTCCCTTGTTACCGCTGTATGGCCCAATCCGTGGGTAGAGAACGCCAATAGGACAGGTGGAGCGCTGCAGCGTTCTTCTCACATATCCATGATGGCCTCCGTCCTGCCCGGTATGAAAAATAAAGATGAATTATTTCAATTAGATAGTGTGCCCGGGGTCTATCTCTGCTGCCCCCGCAGGTACTCCGGATGTCCGGGATGGAGGCGAGCTTGTCCGGCGTCGATTCCCAGATCTCTGCCGTCTCGAACGGTCGGTCGTTATACGAGATTCAACTCGCGGTTCCTCACACAGTGTGATCCACTCCGCAATCTGTACATCTGGTAGTCCCAAAGAGGTGAGGAAATTCGGGACATCTGCCATAGAGCGGATGGAAGCGGATACTCCGTCGGTAGTTGCCACCAAAGCAAATGGGAACGACCATCTATACAACACTGCACGTGAGGTCAGGAGTGCTGTGAGGGGACGCAGATCCCTGCGTGCTTGTAAGGTAGACTGGGCCAAGTCCGGGAATATTTCCAGACGGTCACCTTCTATTTCCCAAATGCGAAGGCGTCTTGCCGCGGTCATGATTGCTTGCTTTAATCGATAATCAGCCACGCGGCATATGATATCACGTGGTGGTGCCTGGTCTGTGGGTCTAGGCCGCAAGGCCCGTTGCGCCTTGTCAAAACTGGAGGGATATGCTACGCGGTCAGCTAGGATGGTGTTGAACATATGCGCGAGATAGGCATCCAGGTCGGTAATCGATTCCCTAGCCCCCCACACGGATGTTGTTGCGTCGGGAGCGGTTCTCGAAGTCATCCAGCCTGCGCATACCTCAGTAACCACTGGGGAGGTCTGGAGTGGCCGCTGGGGTCTCCCCGTCCATCTGTGGCAGCTGTCTGGGATGCGGCCGTCTCCAGGGCCTGCACCCGGGTCTCCCGCGCGCGCCCATTTCCACGTGTACCTTCGCCAGGTCCTGATTCAAGGACGCCTGCACCACGTCTAGCAGTGTTTGGACATAATCGCGAGTGGGAAGTCCGGCTATTAGTTTGGCCACGCGGTTCTGACTGAAAATCAGCTCCCGGCGTCGTCTGCTCCGTCCCGTCCGTAGGCCGCACCTCCTGCGGTGGCGATGCGGGGGGTTTGCAGGTAGTTGTCCAGCGCCCCACCATCGTTTTCCTCGGGGGTCCCCGACATCCAGAGTCCTCCGGAATCTTTTTGTTGCGACCCATGTTGGGAGAATGTGTGAATTCGCGTTGATTAGCGTGGCGGAGGCACGCGAGCTAATCACTCAAGCATCCATCTTGGGTTGCGTCCAGGCCACGCCCCATTGTTTCCTTTTTAATTGCAAATAATTTTAAATATGGTCTATTTATGCAAGGTCGCGCACTTTTGAAAAATAAGGTCAGTGACCTCCAATCTTAATATTAAAAAAAATCATTCTCTAACAGAATTATTCAAAGAGAATTGAAAAGTCA